>MU129029.1:0-69322 GCA_014904985.1 Hydnum rufescens UP504 | reverse complement strand
AGGGGCTTGTTCTCAAATGAATGACAGCATGGGAATTGATGTCTGGATTGACATGGAAATTAGTTCATTTATTTGGAAATTGTCCTTGGATGGGGTTTGCACATAGTAGGGATTTGTCCCTCAACAACAGCTACCACTCCTTCTGCAACAAGATCTTTGAAGAGGTGATTTCATCATGGTTGAAAGGTGGCAGGGCTATTAGTCAGCCCAAAGAACATGACAAGTGGTTCAAAGAGTCCTCGGTTGGTGTGGAATGCTGCCTTCCATTCATCTCCTTCATGCATCCAAATATTGTTGTAGCCCTATTAGCAAAACTGGTGATCCCCCAACTGTGAAGGGCTATAAATACTACTTCCTGCACACAGCCACCAGCCTTCCAGAGCCTTCCACCATCTTCCATAACCTTCTGATCCTCCTAGAATGCCGGCTCCACAGCCCATCAGTCAGCCTCCACAGCCACCATCACTAAGCCTCACTAAGCTGACACAGCCATGTTACGAATCCTGTGTGCACCTCCACATGGCTATGCCCCAACTTCCATATGTATCCCCCTTGGTGTATGTACTTCCAAGGCAGTGTATGCCTGGGTACTCCAAAGGTGTCCAAAGTGTTGAAGGACTGTAATGATGTGGATGGAGTATGGATTGGGATGGGTGGTGTGGATTCAGGGACTGGGGGCAGAGGAGGAGGAGGGGAGTCTGGATTGGCAACTCCATGGACTCACACAGGGAGTGAGGGAACAACAGGTACTGACAAGGGCGCCATTGCTGCCACTGGTTGACTACCCAGCCTGTAGCCTGCTGGTTGAGGCCTGATAGAATGAGGGCAATAATAATCAGAGAAATGCCAATAATGGCAAGGATGACAATAACCCCCTTAGTGAATGGAGGGAGAGAGGAGATGAGAGCATTTGAAGAAGTAGGTGCCATATGATAGAGTCAATGAAGAATGATACTCTGATGGGTAAGTCCTTAAGTGGAAGCAAATGTCAATTTGATCCTGACAATTCTGGCCATTAGTATACTGTATGGGCCATATACAGTATGAGGGCTCCTGTGGGTTTTCCATGGGTTTCATGTGGGTTTCCCTCAGGTTTTTCAGCCCTGTCATGTATCCTGCAGCTTCTACCCCTGTGAGTCATGGGGGTGGGTTTTCAACCCCATGGGGCAGGAGGTCCTAAATTCCCCTGTGGGGACCCCATGCAATAGCCTACCCACTGGGTACTTGAGCCCCAGAAGTTTCAGTGTGTAAAATTTTACTGGCTCATCCAATCTAGGATTGGCATGGATCAATCATCTTGAAATTTCATTGATAATGAATGTTCACAATCACAATTTTTTGGTTTTCCTAGACCCACCATGGCCTCAGGTAGTGTGCCTCTCAAAATCATGGGAAAAATCCTGGTAGCAGACTCACCATGACTTTTGGCAAACTCACAACTTTGACCATTTAGATGGATTTTATTTTGGGCTGTAGCATAAAAACCCCATTATCTGTCATAGCTATCAAGAAACTCAACTTGACTTGACTCACTTTGATTCAGCATTGGTGTCACATGGGAAACTCTGGGATAATGAACTGATCCCATACCTTCACTATATGCCCTTCTGTCAAATACTCAACCCAGGTCTCCTTCACACTATGCCAATTGATGTCAACCCTTTCTCATACATCCTCACCCATCTCTGATGTGGATTATAGGTTCAATTTCAAGGATACTGTTCATCTGCCACTCTACTTATGCCATCATGTATTTCTCTATGGCCCTGGGGTGTCTTACAGGTCCACAATGGTCCCAGATCCTGGCCAGAATGCTACATCACTTCTCTTCAGTGACATCCAATATCCTCTTGCTTGAACTCCCATACATGAGTGGTATACCCTCACCATCAGCCCTGTGCAAAAGGATGCTAAACAGGACCATTGGTTGGAGGAGTTCATGACTTATGGCTGCCTAGGCATATGATGAATCCAACAGAAGAAATCTCATGGCTCTTGAACATGGTTGATCTGTCAGGCTGGTCAGTTAAATTGGGGACCTAATTAGGTACCATTTTCAGGGCAGAAAATGGTACCTAATAGGTCCCCAGACAGTATGGCCAAAATATGGCCATTCCAATTCATTTCACCCAATCCATGGCTGTACTAGATTATATATTTATTTATTATTATTACTCCTATAATTATATACATATTATCCCCCCCCTGGGGTCTGCCACCACAGGGGGGCATGGTTCCTGCCAGTCACACACCTGCATATACCCACCACACCCACCACAGCAGGTGGGGTTCATTTGCCCCAGTGTTGGAGGGATAAATCCCTACACCATAGAATCCTCATCCGAGGCCATTTGCCTTACAAATGAAACAATTACATGTCATCACGCTGTGGAAGATAAAAACATCCAGTATCAGAAAATGCAAAATCACACCACTCCCAGCCTTTGGATGATCACATGACCAATTACGAAATTAATTATGGCTACGTGCAGAAATCGAATTCGTTCTATAACTCTGTCAGTTTTGATTGGAGAGGTACGCCCATATAACGCTTAGAAAGCTACGATTCACACCTTTCGAACAGTACCAAACACAAGTCAAACGGACCAAAACTGCACTCTCCAGGCTGATATTACTATCAAAATCTGGAATTTCCAGTAAAAAACAAATTTCCCCCTCAGTTCGCATCCAATCCCCTCGGAACAACCGCGCCTAGAAAGATATAAATAATCCGCATCCAACGGTACTGAGCACGCGAAGAACAGATCAAAACTGAACTCTACAGAATGATATTACTATCAGAATCAACACCCACCAGTAAAAAACGAATTTCTCTGTCAGTTTACACCAGATCTGCTCAGAACCACTGCGCCCAGAAAGCTGTTAAAAATCCGCATCGAATGATACCATGAGCGTCTATTATGGATGCAAACTGCTGTTTCTGCATCAAATCCCATCCCATGCACTTGTCCCCATTATCAACCAGCAACAAAACACCTTAACCATTGGACTATGCTCAAATTAATCTCCAAAACCCAGAGATATCCTTTCATTTCGCCTCCAGAATGCTCCACATGGTCAATGACCACATGCTCCAAGCATTCCACATGCTCAGCAAATTGGTGACATCACCCCTCCTCATGATTCCTTTTGTTCTCTTTATGAATGACATCACTATGACATCACCTCCTCATGATTCCTTTTGTTCTCCTTATGCATGACTCAGCTATGACCGCATTATTACATCATCTTGTTATTTTTCTTTTGTTCTCACCTATGACTCACATATGACTCACCCATGGAGGAGTCATATTTCTTAAACACAGCCACCTTCAGAAAGGTATAAAAGCTGGTAGATTTCCTGTATCCCCACACAAGAATCTCCTCTCTGGAAATCATCACTGTCAACCACTGTCAACTTTTCTGCTTGCCTCTAAAGAACAGTCTATCTATAAGCCATCTGGAGCTAAGTCATCTTCAAGGTTGTTGAGACAAAGCCACTGGTAGCCCTCTACATGAATCACTAAAGCCAAGGATAGTTGCAGGACCTGGGGTTAGAGTTGCTGGACATCCAAGGAAAAGTAAGCATAACGAAATATGAATCAGGTTTTGAAGAAAGAAGGAAGAAACATACTAACAAGACTAACCAAGCACTGACCAGTCTGTAGTCCACAGATATCCGCATTTTGACCAGGAGAACATAAACAAGAATACACAAATATCAGTAAACAAACCAACACAACACGAACAACATATAAGCCTTCCTACAAGCATCACAGACATATAAGCCTTTCTATAAGCATCCCAAACGATATATCATTGACTACAGCTAGTCCATATCCCTTCCTATTCTCCACTGAACACCATACATGTCTTGCAGAGTGTGATCAACCATTGAAGCAAACCAACCCAACGAATAACAACAGAAATACAGTCTCCCATCTACACACTGGCTGAACCAGATTTTGATTTGACAGTCATCGGAGCTCCCAACCCTTCTTCTATAGTGCTCATTTAAATTATCGTCATTCATTTATTCAAGAAATCAATTGGATTCCCACCCCTTTCCAACTCATAATATTGCCTCATTCCTTTACCATGTCCACCAGTCAATTTATTGACTATCCATCGGACTTCAA
Source organism: Hydnum rufescens UP504 (assembly GCA_014904985.1). Taxonomy (NCBI): domain Eukaryota; kingdom Fungi; phylum Basidiomycota; class Agaricomycetes; order Cantharellales; family Hydnaceae; genus Hydnum; species Hydnum rufescens. The sequence continues at coordinate 65,183 of MU129029.1, read as the reverse complement.
CAGTCCTCATCAAAAAGGGGCAGTTTATGCCCTACATCAAGTCCATTTTCTTTGGACAAGGCAATTCAACTTGCCATTCTTCCTCAAGACTGTCTGGTTTGTCTGTTCTTCCAAGCCATCCTACTGCCTTAAGGGTGACAAATTGTGATTATGTAATGATGTGGATCGGGCCTAGTTCTGATTCTGGACTCACGGATCCATCACATGATCCATATAGGGGCTGCACTACTCTGAAGGAGTATTTTTCGAATTTCTCCATCAGTTTTGATTGGATCGACTCGAAACGACCGCGCCCAGAAAGATAAGAATCGTACCTATTGAGCGATACCAAACACGAAACGAACGGATCAAAAATAGGGTCCCTGTAACAATATCTTTCCCTGATTCATACTCTGAAGGAGTATTTCTTGATTTTCGAGGCCAATTATTATCTTATTTGTTCACGAGTACCACTACCTGAAAGCTGTTGAAAATGTGCATCAAATGGTACCAAGGGAAAAATGAGCGGACGCGAACTCCATTTTTCACAAGACAACTCCCTCCCCATGACTTCCCCTTTGCTCCACCATTAAAAATAGTGAATTACTTCCGGCCTCTTATGTCTGATGGAGGAGACCCTCAGGGCGACCTATTCCACTTTTCCTTAAGGGAACTTGTCCAGGTTTGAAGGAGGAATAGCATGTAATGTGTCAATCTCCCCTTTTATTTTGAAATTGGGAATATCTCCATCATTTTTGAAGATTTTAACTTAATGTTCTTTTTTCTCTGGGTGTGTCCCCTTAAGTCGCGATTTTTCAACTTTCTATTGGTCAAAGTCTGGTTGTATATTAAGGTGCAGCCTAGCCACAAAATTCAGTAGTTCTCCCCTCCCTCCAGTTTTGAAGCTAAATACTCCGCTCGAAGATACCAACGCTATTCGGTGATTGGAGGAGATAAATCCCTACACCATAGAATCCTCATCCGAGGCCATTTTCCCTACGAACGAATCAATTATATCACCGGGCGCTCATTTAATTTTATCGCCATTCCGTTATTCAAAATCAATGGATTCCTACCCCTTTCCACCCATAATATTCGCCTCATTCCTTTACCATGTCTACCAGTCAAATTATTGACATCCGTCGGACTTCAACAGTCCTCATCAAAAAGGGGCAGTTTATGCCCACTTCAAGTCCATTTTCTTTGGACAAGGCAATTCAACTTGCCATCTTTCTCAAGTCTGGATGACTTGCCTGTCTTCCAAGCCATCCTATTGCCTTAAGGGCGATGAATTGTGATTATGTAACGACGCGGACCGGCCTAGTTCTAATTCTGGACTCGCGGATCCATCACATGACCAGATAGGGGCTGCACTACTCTGAAGGAGTTTTTCGAATTTCTCCGTCATTTATGATCGATCTGACTCGAAACGACCGCGCCCAGAAAGATACGAATCGTACCTATCGAACGGACCAAACACGAAACGAAACGATCAAAAAAGCGGTCCCTGTAACAATATCTTGCCCATGATTCACACTCTGAAGGAGTATTTTTCGAATTTCTCCGTCAGTTTTGACGATCGACCGAAACGACCATGCCCTGAAAGCTGTTAAAAATGCGCATCGAACGGTACCAAGGGCAAAACGAGCGGACGCGAACTCCATTTTTCACAAGACAACTCCTCCCCATGACTCCCCTTTGCTCCACCATTCAAAATAGCGAATTACTTCCGGCCCTCTTATGTCGATGGAGAAGACCTCAGGGCGACCTATTCACTTTTCCTTAAGGGAATTGTCCAGGTTGAAGGAGGAATAGCATGTAATGTGTCAATCTCCCTTTTATCTTGAAATTGGAATATCTCATCAGTTTTGAAGATTTTAACTTGATTTCTTTTTCTCTGTGTGTCCTTAAGTCCGATTTTTTCACTTTCTATTGAGTCGAAGTCTGGATTGTATATTAGGTGCAGCTAGCACACAAATTCAGTAGTTCTCCCCTCCCTCCAGTTTGAAGCTCCTTGAACAGCTGCTGGTCCCTGGGTGATTTCTCACTACAAAAGCGAATTCTAACTACACTTTGACTAAGGTCTCAAGAAGAGATTCTTAGGGTGTGGTAATTTGACTGAAAGACACATTCTCACTTAATTGCTTGGGCTTTGTTGGCTCACTGCAATTTCCCCGTTCAAAAGACCTTCCCCACTTCGAACCTGAACATACCGGATTAGATCTGTGATCCCCTCTTTTCGTCCCCGGCTCAACATCGTGGACAGTAGTTGGAGTGGTTAATAACCAACCTGTTACAGCGGATGGAAACTATTGTTTCTGCATCAAATCCCATCCCATGCACTTGTCCCCATTATCAACCAGAAACAAAAAACATCTTAACCACTGGACTACAAACAAATTAATCTCTAAGAACTCGAAATATCCTTTGATTTCATTTCCCATTGCCACAAATAACTTCTAGAACCTCAACAGATAAGAAAGATAACACTCCCTTGACTACCTTTTGTCTTGTCATGAATGACTGCACCTATCTTGCCAACCACTTTATGAATGACTCACCTATCATGCAACCACTTTATAATGACTCACCCTCCTTGACAACCCTATTGTTCTCACATATGACTCACCTAGGAGTGAGTCATATTCTTTAAACACAGCCACCTTCAGAAAGGTAAAAAGCTGGTAGATTTTCCTGTATCCCCCATCATCTTCTCACTACTGAATATACTACTGTCTACAAATCTGCTTACATCTGAAGAAGTAACTGATCTGAAAGCCATCTGAGCTAAGTCATATACAAGGTTGTTAAGACTAAGTCAATGGAAGCCTCTATGGAAATACTAAGCCAAGGATAGTTGCAGGACCTAAGGTTAGAGTTGCTGGACATCCAAGGGAAAGGTGAAATAACAAAGCCAAGTCAGAAGAAGAAAGAAACATATTGACACACTGAATCAAGCTTAAACTAGTCTAGTACCCTCTTAAGAACCGCATTTGACCAGGAGGAAACAATAATGGTACACACCAAATGCGAGTAAAACAGTTCAATAACAACAAGGATTGGGAGCTCTGATGACTGTCAAATCAAACTCTGGTTCAGCCAGTGTGTAGATGGGAGACTGTATTTCTGTTTTTATTCAATGGGCTGGTTCGCTCTGATGGTTGATCACTCTCTAACAAGTTAGGTATGGTATTCAGTGGAGGATAAGATTGTGGTATGGACTAGCTATAGTCAATGATGTATCGTGGGATGCTTGTGAAAGGCTTATACGTGTTGTATTGAACTGTTTACTGCTATTTGTGTGTACCTATTTGTGTCCTCCTGGTCAAAATGCGGATTCTAAAGAGGGTACTAGACTAGTTTAAGCTTGATTCAGTGTGTCAATATGTTTCTTTCTTCTTCTGACTTGGCTTTGTTATTACTCACCTTTCCTTGGATGTCCAGCAACTCTAACCTTAGGTCCTGCAACTATCCTTGGCTTAGTATTTCGCATAGAGGCTTCCAGTGACTTAGTCTTAACAACCTTGTATATGACTTAGCTCCAGATGGCTTTCAGATCAGTACTCTCTCAGATGTAAGCAGATTTGTAGACAGTAGTATATTCCAGTAGTGAGAAGATGATGGGGGGATACAGGAAAATCTACCAGCTTTATACCTTTCTGAAGGTGGCTGTGTTTAAAGAATATGACTCACTCCTAGGTGAGTCATATGTGGAGAACAATAGGGTTGTCAAGGAGGTGAGTCATTCATAAAGTGGTTGCATGATAGGTGAGTCATTCATAAAGTGGTTGCAAGATAGGTGAGTCATTCATGAACAGAACAAAAGGGTAGTCAAGGAGTGTTATCTTTCTTATCTGTGAGGTTCTAGAAGTTATTTGTGGCAATTGGAAATGAAATCAAAGGATATTTCGAGTTCTTAGAGATTAATTTGTTTGTAGTCCAGTGGTTAAGATGTTTTTGTTGCTGGTTGATAATGGGGACAAGTGCATGGGATGGGATTTGATGCAGAAACAATAGTTTCCATCCGCTGTAAGCAGGTTGGTTATTAAACCAATCCAACTACTGTCCACGATGTTGAGCCGGGGACGAAAGAGGGGATCACAGATCTAATCCGGATGTTCAGGTTCGAGTGGGGGAAGGTCTTTTGAACAGGGGAAATTGCAGTGAGCCAACAAAGCCCAAGCAATTAAGTGAGAATGTGTCTTTCAGTCAAATTACCACACCCTAAGAATCTCTTCTTGAGACCTTAGTCAAAGTGTAGTTAGAATTCGCTTTTTGTAGTGAGAAATCACCCAGGGACCAGCAGCTGTTCAAGGAGCTTCAAACTGGAGGGAGGGGGAGAACTAATGAATTTGTGTGCTAGCTGCACCTAATATACAATCCAGACTTCGACTCAATAGAAAGTGAAAAAGTCGGACTTAAGGGACACACAGAGAAAAAGAAATCAAGTTAAAATCTTCAAAACTGATGGAGATATTCCAATTTCAAGATAAAAGGGGAGATTGACACATTACATGCTATTCCTCCTTCAAACCTGGACAAGTTCCCTTAAGGAAAAGTGGAATAGGTCGCCCTGAGGGTCTTCTCCATCGGACATAAGAGGGCCGGAAGTAATTCGCTATTTTGAATGGTGGAGCAAAGGGGGAGTCATGGGGAGGGAGTTGTCTTGTGAAAAATGGAGTTCGCGTCCGCTCGTTTTGCCCTTGGTACCGTTCGATGCGCATTTTAACAGCTTTCAGGGCATGGTCGTTTCGAGTCGATCCGATCAAAACTGACGGAGAAATTCGAAAAATACTCCTTCAGAGTATGAATCATGGCAAGATATTGTTACAGGGACCGCATTTTTGATCCGTTCGTTTCGTGTTTGGTACCGTTCGATAGGTACGATTCGTATCTTTCTGGGCGCGGTCGTTTCGAGTCGATCCGATCATAAATGACGGAGAAATTCGAAAAATACTCCTTCAGAGTAGTGCAGCCCCTATCTGGATCATGTGATGGATCCGCGAGTCCAGAATTAGAACTAGGCCCGGTCCGCGTCGTTACATAATCACAATTCATCGCCCTTAAGGCAATAGGATGGCTTGGAAGAGCAGGCAAGTCATCCAGACTTGAAGAAAGATGGCAAGTTGAATTGCCTTGTCCAAAGAAAATGGACTTGAAGTAGGGCATAAACTGCCCCTTTTTGATGAGGACTGTTGAAGTCCGACGGATAGTCAATAAATTGACTGGTAGACATGGTAAAGGAATGAGGCGATATTATGGGTTGGAAAGGGGTAGGAATCCAATTGATTTCTTGAATAAACGAATGGCGATAAAATTAAATGAGCGCGGTGACATATAATTGATTCGTTCGTAGGGAAAATGGCCTCGGATGAGGATTTCTATGGTGTAGGGATTTATCCCTCCAACACCGCAATAGACGTTCTTGGTATCATTCGATGCGGATTTTTAACAGCTTTCTGGGCGCAGTGGTTCCGAGCAGATCCGGTGTAAACTGACAGAGAAATTCGTTTTTTTACTGATGGGTGTTGATTCTGATAGTAATATTGTTCTGTAGAGTTCAGTTTTGATCTGTTCTTCGCGTGCTCAGTACCGTTGGATGCAGATCTTTTATATCTTTCCAGGCGCGGTTGTTCCGAGAGGATTGGATGCGAACTGACGGAGAAATTCGTTTTTTACTGAAAATTCCGGATTTTGACAGTAAAATTGGCCTGGAGAGTGCATTTTTGGTCCTTTAAACTTGTGTTTGGTACCATTCGAAAGGTGTGAATCGTGGCTTTCTAAGCGTTATATGGGCGTACCTCTCCGATCAAAACTGACGGAGTTATAGAACGAATTCGATTTCTGCGCATAGCCGTAATTAATTTTGTAATAGGTCACATGATCATTCCAATGGCTGAGATCAATGGATATTCGCATTTTCTGATACTGGATGTTTTTATCTTCCACACTGCTTGGGCAGGCATGGACATCATTTCATGCTTCACCATTGGGGTTCCCCCTCACCCGTGGCCACATGTTTTCAGTCGGCAAGGTCATGGCTTTTGTTGGGGGATGTGGGTTCAGAAGAATACCTATCATAATAAATAATAAGTTCATTAAAAAAAGAAAAACCAGGCAAAAGGAGCAGCCCCTGCTGCTCCTTTTGCATAGTTGGACATGTACATATATACTAACCATAAAGATTACCACACCCACTTTGGTGGGTGTGGGGTTCATCTGGGGTTTGCATTGTGGTTTCAACTCATTGCCATTTGTGGGATTCATTTGGTGGGCAGGTTGTTGTTCTCCTGTGTTCGTTCAGTGGGGTTGTGGGTGTTGGGTCAAGATCACAAACTAAAATAATAGATAATACATTAGTAAAAAAAGAAACAAGAGCCACACAAAAGGAGCAGCGTATGCTGCTCCTCTTGTGCAGTTGTACTCACCTTGAAATTACCACACACCTGCCAAAGCGGGTGTGTGCTACTTGTTTTTTGCACCATGGTCATGGGTTCTTGGATTGGGTTGCGGGTTGTGGGTGGCTGCACACATCCCTTTTTTGTGCAGGGGTTTTCGTGCTGGGAGAGGGTACCTAGATCAATCAGTGAATAACCCATTAATTTTCCAAAAAAAAAACAAAGGAAGCACCAAAAGAGCAGCTCCTGCTGCTCTTTTGGTGCTTTTGTACATCTTGTAATTGAAAACTTGAAAACTTACAAGTTATTACCACACACCCACTGCAGCAGGTGTGTGGTATGTGATATCGTCCATCATTGTGTTTGGGGGGTGGGCACTCTGGGCTTGGGTGGCTGCACATACTACGGGCTCATCTGGGTGCTTGTCAGGTGGGTTTTCATGGAGGGAAGGAACCTAGAACAACAAATAAGAATACATTAGTAAAAAGAAAAGGAAACAGAGGTGCCAAAAGAGCAGCTTCTGCTGCTCTTTTGGCACTGGTGGGATTAGGCATACCTCATATTACCACACACCCACTTTGGTGGGTGTGTGGTTCCATCTGTGTTTCCTGTGGTCTTGCATCATGGTCTTGTCTGGTGGACTGCTGGTGGGTGGGCTTCATTTGGTTGAGGTTTTGGTGGGTTGCGTTATGTGGGGGGCTTTGTTGTATGACAATCTACAATAATAAGTAATATGTTAGTAAAAATAAAATAAAATAAAAAGAAAAGCCATGCAAAAGGAGCAGCATATGCTGCTCCTCTTGCGTGGTTGTACTCACCTTACAATTACCACACACCTGCCGAAGCGGGTATGTGGTTTGTCTGGGGTCCCTGGGCCTTGTGTTGTGCATCCCCATTTATGGGTTTTGTTTGGTGATTGTTCCTGGGCAGGTCATGTTTGTGGCCCTCATTTGGCAGGTTAGTCGTCATTTCCGGGGGAGGGGGGGTTCATTTGGTGGGTGGTTGAGGCAATAACCTAGAATAATAGATAATTTGTTAGTTAAAAATTTAAATGAACACAAAAAGAGCAGCAATGGCTGCTCTTTCTGCATCCTCAGGGGTGCATTACTTGCCTTTTATAGAGCCCACACCTGCAATAGTGGGTGTGGGGTTCCTACAGCTTGGCATCACTTGATTTCTTCATTTGGTGCCTCACCGTTTGTGGATCTTGTTTTGCGGGTGGGTCATCATTTGGGGGGGCTCATTCTACAGGTCTTCATTTGTTGCTAGCCTATAGAACCACACACCCACCGCAGTGGGTGTGTGGTTTGTGTGGCCACTCTGTCGGCGTGCAGCCACCTCTGTGTTCTGTTGTGTTTTGCTTGGCGGGGTTTTGTTTGGCACCATTTCATTTGGCACAGCTTCATTTGGGTTGTTTTTGGTTTGCATGTTGCCATTTAGGACCTGAGCAGTTGGGCCTCATCCTTTGGTGGGGCCTCGTTTGGTGCCTGGGACAAGGCCATGACCTAGGAATATCAACATGGTCAGTAAAGAAATTCAAAGCAGCGCAAAAAGAGCAGTGAAAGCTGCTCTTTTTGCACTGTTGTATCTACTAGTATAAAAAACTCACCTTTTGACCACACCCGCAGTGGCAGGTGTGGTCATCTGCTTGCCTTTCCTTTGTAGGTGGTTGCCTGTCAGTATGTGAGGATGCAACTCAACACCAGCAATTGCCAGATCCCCAAAAGTGCTCAAGTGCTGTCACCACAAGTACCATCTAAATTAATAGCCAGTATATAGACAAGGAATATGTTATTATGTAATATATATTTTTCCAAAAGACGACAAAGACAACCATAGTAGGTCAGAGCTCAATGAGGCATTTCATGCCTCATTGAGCTCTGACCTACTATGGTTGTCTTTGTCATCTTTTGGAAAAATATATATTACATAATAACATATTCCTTGTCTATATACTGGCTATTAATTTAGATGGTACTTGTGGTGACAGCACTTGAGCACTTTTGGGATCTGGCAATTGCTGGTGTTGAGTCGATTAAAATGCGCATACATTGACCAAACAGGAAACCACCTAGACAGGCAGGCAAAGATGACCACACACCCACAGCAGTGGGTGTGTGGTCATACAAGGTATGTTTTTTTATGAATTGTAGTAGATACATCAGCGCAAAAAGAGCAGCAAAAGCTGCTCTTTTTGTGCTGCTTTCGAATTTTTTACCAACATGCTTTTAATTATTCTAGCTGGGCCCTCATCCAATGCATGATGGTAACCCACACGACACACCAATGCAAACACAGCACAGCAACACAACACACCAACACAATGCCAATGCAACACAACATGCCAATGCAACACACCATGCCAACACAACACACCATGCCAATGCAACATGCCATGCCAACATGCCCAGGATGTGACATGTGGTGCCATGCCAAACGAGGACATGGCCGTGTCAAATGGGGATGCAACCATGCTGAACAAGGATGCACCCCCACCTAATGCAGGCACCAGGAATCACACACCCACCAGGGCAGGTGTGTGGTCCTATGTAAGGTGAGTCCCTGTCCCACCCAGTAGCTACACCCATGCAAAAGAGCAGCAAAAGCTGCTCTTTTTGCATGGTGTTTAATTATTAACTGATTTAAATTTCTTATCCTGTAGGTCTCGACTTCTCTTGCGAGTGAATACCAATGCAAACCCCCCCCCCCCGCAACCCCACTTATTGATGCCCGAATGACAGGGCACAGAGAGGACCCTGTATGAACTGCTGTACATATGACCCAAAGTACATGACCCCAGTCCCCCACACTCCTGCAGCAGGTGTGGGGTACTACAAGGTATGTTTTTATTTTTTATTTTCATTTCTTATTCTTGTGGCACAAAACGAGCAGCATAAGCTGCTCTTTTTGCACTGCATTACTGTTCTACTAATGTTCTATCAATTGTTTCTTTAGATCCTGAACCAGAACCCCTGTGAACCCCCAACTATGAACCTGCCAAATGAGATGTTGTGAATGATAACTGTGAACAAGCCCCCACAAATGAAAACCAACTCCCTTGAGGGAGTGCCCAAAGGGAACTGGCCCCTGACTGGGGGTGTATGGTGGGTATATGCTGATGTGGGCATGTAACCACATGAACCATGCCCCCCCTGTGGTGGCAGACCCCGGGGGGGGGGGTAATATGTATATAGTATAATATGTATATAATAATAGTAGTAATAATAATAATAATAATAAATAGTAAACAATAATAATAAATAAGTATATAATATAGCACAGCCATGGATTGGCTGACAGATGGCCAAAAAACTGAATTGAAATGGGCTGATTTCGGCCGTAAGGTTTGAGGGACCTATTAGGTACCATTTTCTGCCCCGAAAGTGGTACCTAAATTAGGTCCCCCATGTGACTGACCAGCCTGGCTTTGGCAGGTGTGGGGTTTGTCTGGGGCTTGCATCATGGTTTTGACTCATTGCCATTGGCGGGATTCATTTGGTGGGTTGGTCATCATTCTCCCATGTTTGTTTGGCAGGGTCACAGGTGTTGGGTCCAGATGACAAACTAAAATAATAAATAATACATTAGTAAAAAAACAAGAAAAGCCATGCAAAAGGAGCAGCATACACTGCTCCTCTTGTGTGGTTGTACTCACCTTAAAATTACCACACACCTGCTGCAGCAGGTGTGTGGTATGCAATTTTGTCAATCCCTGTGTTCAGGGGGAGGGCCCTCTGGGCTTGGGTGGCTGCGCATACTGGGGGCTTGCCCATGTGCTCATCAGGTGAGTTTTCATGGGGGGAAGGAACCTAGAACAGTAAATAATAATACATTAGTAAAAAAAGAAAACAGAGGTGCCAAAAGAGCAGCTTCTGCTGCTCTTTTGGCACCAATATGATTAGATGTACCTAATATTACCACACACCTGCCGAAGTGGGTGTGTGGTACACACATTTGTCAATTGTCATTTTGGGGGCAGGCTCTTTGGGCTTGGGTGGCTGTGCATACTGGGGGCTCCCCTGTGTGCTTGTCAGGTGGGTTTTCACAGAGGGAAGGAGCCTAGAACAACAAATAATAATCCATTAGTAAAAAAAAAGAAAACAAAGGTGCCAAAAGAGCAGCTTCTGCTGCTCTTCTGGCACCAGTGGGATGAGACACACCTAATATTACCACACACCTGCCAAAGTGGGTGTGTGGTACTGATTTTGCACCCTGGTTGTGTGCTTTGTACTTGGTTTTGCATATGGGAGGGTGCCCATTGGGGTGGGTTGTCATTTCAGGAGGCTTAATTTGAATCCTACAATGGTGGTGTATGTTAGTAAAAAAATTCAAAGTGACACAAAAGGAGCAGCTTGTGCTGCTCCTTTTGCATCACTGTGTGTATAGAAATTTAAAAAAAAAGTTACCTTGTTGTACCACACACCCACAAAGTGGGTGTGTGGTACTCGTTTGTACTGCACATTTGGTTTTGCATCTGGGGGTGGTTGTCATGTGGGCAGGTGGTTCGCTGTGTGTGTTTCTGTTTTCACATGTTTCTTCAGTGGGGTCACAGGTCTTGATTTGGGGGTTGGTGGGGGTTGTAGGCAGGTGAAAATCTAGGAATAATGCATTAGTAACAGAAAAAAATAAAAAGAAAGCCACACAAAAGGAGCAGCATATGCTGCTGCCTTTGTGCAATCATACTTATCTTGAAATTACCACACACCCACCGAAGTGGGTGTGTGGTTCATCTGGGGTCCCTGGGCCTTGCATCGTGCATCCTCATTTCTGGGTTGCATTTGGCAACCCAGTCAGCCACAAATGTACATCTAGTTAGATACAATGAGCCTTGCATTTAAATAGTCTAACTAGATGTTTTTAAGTGGGGGCCCCTGGGGCCTCTGGGGGTGATTTCAGACCCTCAGCCAAGGGGCCCCAGGGGCCCCTGGCTCTGAACTTGGAAAATTCACCAAAATTGGGACTTAAAGAATCAAGACTTAGACAGGAGTAGGCTGCCCCCAAGCAGGTCAACAGGCCATACAGGCTTATTGGCAACTATGATTATTTACTTATTATTGTTGATTCTCATACATATTATTATTATACAAGTATTATACACATCAATCTACACTCAGCCTCACCTCAGTCATATGTTTTCGTTCAGGGCTTTGCTTGGTGGATCTTTAGTCACAGGTTTGGTAAGACAGGTGTTCATTCAGCAGGTTTCCATGTAGGGGGTTTCGGCTGGGCTCATGTGGGTGTTGGTTCATCAGATTGTGGCCTAAAATAATAAGATACAAGTTAGTTAGAAATTTGAACTGGTGCAAAAAGAGCAGCTTAAGCTGCTCTTTTTGCATGGCTGTATCTACTGTGGGTGACTTACCTTATATAGGACCACACACCTGCCGCAGTGGGTGTGTGGTTCATGTGGGTCCTTCATTCGGCAGGTTTTGATTGGGCAGGTCTTTGTTTGGTGGTTGTTCATTTGGTGGATTGCCGTTTGGGAGGGGGGGCTCATTCAGGCAATGTCCTAGAAAAATCGATAAAATGTTAGTTAAAATTTATAACCAGTGCAAAAAGAGCAGCAAATGCTGCTCTTTTTGTGCTGTTGCATACACTAGATCTATTTACCTTATATATCACCACACACCCACCACAGTGGGTGTGTGGTTGGCATGTCTTTGTTTGGTGGGTTTTCATTGGGCAGGGGTTCATTTGGCAGATTGTCATTTGGGAGGGGGGGCTCATTTGGCATGTGTTCATCCAGCAGCTTCTGGTTCAGGCGATGTCCTAGAAAAAATTGATAAGATGTCAGTGAAAATCTATAACCAGCACAAAAAGAGCAGCATTTGCTGCTCTTTTTGCACAGTTGCATACACTACTTACCTTATATATTACCACACACCCACTTTGGCAGGTGTGTGGTGTGGGCGGTTTTGTTTGGTGGGTGGCTGTTTGGCCCATGCTTGTTTGGTGGGTGGGCATTGGGTGGGCATTCATATGTTGGGTTTTGGTTGGGTGGGCATTTGTTCATTCGGCAGGTTTGCTTGTTTTGTACCACAGTTGTGCAGTTTGTACTTGGTATGGTGGCTGGTTGTCATTTACGGGGTTCATGGGTTTCCCTTCTCACAGGTTTCATTTGGCAGGGTTGTGGGTCTTGATTGGGTGTTGTGACAACCTAGAATAATAAATAGGATGTTAGTAAACCAAAAAAAAAAAGACAAGCCAGGCAAAAGGAGCAGCATACACTGCTCCTTTTGCGTTGTTGTACTTACCTTTAAATTACCACACACCCACTTCGGCAGGTGTGTGGTTCTGTCTGCATTTTCAGTCATCTCACATCATGGGTTTCATCTGGCAGGCCAATTGTGGGCAGGTGTTGTTGGTTGGGTTTTGGCAGGTTGCATTCATATGTTTCATTAGGCAGGGGGGTGGGGCTTCATTGTGAACTCAGATGATGATCTAGAATAGTAAGTAATACATTAGCAAAAAAGAAAAAAAAAAGAAAAAGGAAAAGCCACACAAAAGGAGCAGCATACACTGCTCCTTTTGTGCAGTGTTGGAGGGATAAAATCCCATTATGTACATACCTCATCTGGGCCCAACTACCTCCTCAAACGAATCCATATTTCTACATTTCTCTCATATCCACACTTGTTATTCCTCTGGCTGTCAAATAGCATGGATTCACATCCCAGGATCCATGGTCCTTTTTACTTTTCCTCCACCCTATATATGAGACAATCATTTGTCCATCCTTGGTATTTCAACAGGCCATCCAAATTGTACTTATTTCCAAGCCAGTTCAACCAGGCTATAGCAATTCAACTTGCTTACTTTTGTACACCTATTGTATCACTATCAGCATATCCAAATGCCTCAAGGGTGGTATTTGACCTTGGATTACATAACATGACTCCCACTTTGACTCACAGACTTGTCACATGTTGAATAGGGGCTATTCCAATATTCTCAAGGAGTATTTCATGAATATATCCCTCATTTTTGATCAGATCAACTCGGAAAGACAGCGCCCAGAAAGCTACGATCAATACCTGTCTAACGGTACCACACACGCGTTTATCGGATGCGAACTGCATCTTCCAGGTTGATTTTACCTCATGTTCCACACTATCCTTCAGTATTTCGTGAAAAACTCCGTCAGTTTTGATTTGATTTGTTATAAAAGACCACCCTTGGAAAGATGCTGAAAATCCGCATCGAATGGTACCAAGGGAAAAACAAGAGGATTATAACTTGGCCTTCTGTAATTTAGTCTCCCCATTGCTCATTTCACTTTTACCTCCGCTTTTCTGATTACTAAAGGCAATTATGGTTCCGGAAACCTATGTCCGATGGAGGGTACATCTAGGGCGACCAGTTCCACCATTCCTCAAGGGATTTTGTTCAGTAGAAGAGGAGGAATACCTTGGTTGGGCCATATTCTCCTATTCTGACTTGTTAATTGAATATCTCCTTCAGTTTTGAAGCTTTTGACTTGATTTTTTTTTCATCATTTTCGTCTTAATCCACCTTTCTGCTGGTTACCATAGCATTTTTTTGTGATGTATATTAAGTGCAGGAGATGTGAATTTCTATTGTCTTTCCCCCATCCCCAGTTGAAAAGCTAGTTGAACTGCTGCTGGTGTTAGGGTAAATTCCACATCTCAAACCCCACTTATCTCACTTTTGATAGGCTCTCAAGAGGAGGACCTAGGGTGTGATTCCCTGATTTAACAACCCCCTTCATTTATTGTCTGGATAGGCTCAGTCTATACAGGACAATTCTACCCATCCAAAGACTCTTTCTCTCAGACCCCAACATTTGGATTGGCCCTGTGATCCCCATTCTTTGTCCTCATTTCCATTTCATGGACTGTAGCTGGATTCATCTTCCGTTTCCTGCTTACAGCAGTTGTACAGATACTTAGCTTAATATTACCACACCTGCCAAAGTGGGTGTGGTTCCATCTGTGGTTTCTGTGGTCTTGTGTTGTGGGTTTCGTCAGGTGGGCCGATCATGCAGGTTTCATTTGGTTGGGGTTTTGGTGGGTTACATTCATACATTTCATTAGGCAGGGGGCTTCATTGTGAACTCAGATGAGGATCTAGAATAATAAGTAATACATTAGCAAAAAAGAAAAAAAAAGAAGAAAGAAAAGCCATGCAAAAGGAGCAGCATATGCTGCTCCTTTTGCACAGTTGTACAGATACTTAGCTTAATATTACCACACCCACAGAAGTGGGTGTGGTTCCATCTGCAGTTTCTGTGGTCTTGCACCATGGGTTTCATCTGGTGGGCCAATAATGGGTGGGTGTCATTTAGTTGGGGTTTTGGCAGGTTATGTTCATAGGTTTCATTAGGCAGGGGGTTTGCAGATGACAATCTAGAATAATGAATAATATGTTAGTAAAAAAGAAAAGAAGAGAAAAGAAAAGCCACACAAAAGGAGCAGCATATGCTGCTCCTTTTTCACAGTTGTACAGATACTTAACTTGAAATCCCCACACATCTGCTGCAGTGGGTGTGTGGTTTGTGTTGCCACCTCTCATGCCTTCATTTGGTGCATTGCCATGGGGGCCTTGGCTGGTTGGGTCTCATCGTTTGGCACTGGGGACCAGGCCAGGACCTAGAATAATAATGAATGGTGTTAGTAAAGAAATTCAATGTGGCACAAAAAGAGCAGCTTTCACTGCTCTTTTTGCACCACAGTATCTATTGGGGGAGAGGGGAACTCACCTTAAATAGTACCACACACCCACCACAGTGGGTGTGTGGTCATGTGCTTGCCTTTCTGGCATTGCTGGGTGTGGCTGCATGGTTGTGCAAACTCAATGCCGGCAATTGCTGGTACTCAACAAGCGCCCAAGTGCTGGTGCCACAAGGAGAATACATATTAATAACAAGTATCTGGACCTGTAATAAATACTATACAATAAATATTGATCCAAAAATGCGAAGAAGGCAATGACGATAAGTCAGGGCTCAACACAGCATGATATGCCTAATTGGAAAGTGGATTGAGCCACTTCTGTGGGTCAGAATTGGCCCCAATTTAAATATATTAATGGTATATATGCACCCTATGTGGATGATCATTTATATCAGCTGTTCCAGGCATTTTTCAATTTTTCACACCTTTAATTCCCTATTTAGGGAATTGAAGGTGTGAAAAATTGAAAAATGCCCAGAACAGCTGATATAAATAATCATCCACATAGGGTGCATATATACCATTAATATATTTAAATTGGGGCCAATTCTGACCCACAGAAGTGGCTCAATCCACTTTCCAATTAGGCATATCATGCTGTGTTGAGCCCTGACTTATTGTCATCACCTTCTTCACATTTTTGGATCAATATTTATTGTATAGTATTTATTACAGGTCCAGATGCTTGTTATTAATATGTATTCTCCTTGTGGCACCAGCACTTGGGTGCTTGTTGAGTACCAGCAATTGCCAGCATTGAGTTTGCATCTTCCTCCACATCTCCGCTACCACAACAACCACCTGAAAAGGCAACCACATGACCACACACCTGCCACTGCAGGTGTGTGGTCACAAGGTGAGTATTTCTATGAGTAGATACAATGGCAGAAAAAGAGCAGCAAAAGCTGCTCTTTTTCCACTGCTTTGAATCATATACTAACATGTTGTTTATTACCATAGATTGAGGCCTTCTCCAAGGCACAACGAAACCCCACAAAATGACCAGGGCCATGGCAACATGATATGCCACAACATGCTAAATGGTAATGCACCAAACAACACGACATACAGCAATGTGCCAAACAACATGACATACAGCAATGTGCCGAACGAGGTGCGATGCAACATATGCAATGCACCAAATGGCAATGCAACATATGGCAAGGTGCCTGATGGTAGTGCACCAAACAAGGATGTGACCACGCCAAATGAGGGCTCCAGGAACCACACACCCACTGTGGTGGGTGTGTGGTACTATATAGGGTGAGTGTCCCCCCAGTAAATACAGCTGCACAAAAAGAGCAGCGAAAGCTGCTCTGTTTGTGCTGGTCTTACTACTTAAGTACTAACATATATATTTTTAAATTGTAGGTGTTCCTCAACCCTTGTGTGAGACCCATGCACCACAGTATCACCCCCCACACCCATACATTGAACAATACCCTGCAAGACCTCCATACGAAAAACCAGGCATGAGTCCATATAGACACCACCATCTAAATGAACGATACAATACAAGGTGCCACACCCCCACTGCAGTGGGTGTGTGGTACTAGAATGTACATTTTGTATTTTTTAAATCTAATTTCTATGTCTATGTGGCGCAAAAAGGGCAGTGCGGGCTGCCCTTTTTGCATCACTTCTGATTTATATATCTTTTGATTCTAGATCACATGAAACAGACTGCCCAAGCCCCCAAATGAGCAACCCCCCAACAACAGAACCCTGTGCAAATCCATGAACCAGCGGATACAAGCCCACACAGACCCCACCATCCACATGACCGGTGCAGGTGCACCATGAGGCACCATGCCCACTCCAGTGTGGGTGTGGTACTAGAATATAGGTTCCCCCCCCCCCATAATGACAATCATGCAAGAAGAGCAGCCACAGGTTGCTCTTCTTGTGCATTTTTGAATTTTAACTAACATATCCTTTACTCTAGGAACCAGGCCTCATGTGAATGCCCAAACTGGACCCATGTGAGTATATGAGCCAGGACCCAGGTGAACATACAAATGAGCACAAGGGGAGAAGAGAGTAACCCCCACTGCAGTGGGTGTGATCATTTTAAGGTATGTATTTATTCATTTTGCTACAAGTGCACAAGAAGAGCAGCCTGTGGTTGCTCTTCTTGGGCGCATGGTGAGCCCCACTGGGCAAGCCTATCAATGTATATAGGAATAATAACAATAATAATAAATAAATAAATAAATAATAAATGCCAGGGGCCCCTTGATTGTATTGCAGGGGCCCCCGGGGGCCCCCTGGTGTAAACCTCTAGTTAGATATAATAAATGCAATGCTCATTATATCTAGTATGATGCAGAAAAGTGGCTGACCAGCCTGGCATTTGGGACTCTCCATTGGTGGGTGTGTTGTCATTTCTGATGGGGGGGGGGGTTCATTTGGCATGTGGTTCGGGTGAGAGCCTAGAATAAAGAATTATTAGTTAAGAAATTAAATGCAATGCAAAAAGAGCAGCTTTCACTGCTCTTTTTGTGCAGCTGCATCTATTAGGGGGGAGGACACTCACCTTAAATAGTACCACACCCGCCACAGCAGGTGTGGTTGCTGGGCTCCCTCATTGGGTGGCCTGTCATTTGTTGTTTTGGTTTTGATCTGGAGGAATAGAGGCTATGTTAGTATAAAAATTCATGGCAGCACAAAAAGAGTAGCTTGCACAACTCTTTTGCACTATTGTATTTACTGAGGCAAAACTTACCTTATGACCACACACCCGCTGATGTGGGTGTGTGGTCATGTGGTCATGGTCATGCAGTCATGGTCATGCACTGTTGCTGCTGCTGTTGCTGTTGTGTTGTGGTCATACAGTTGCTTGCTGGGTGTGGCAGTGTAGAGTTTGAAATTCAATGCTGGCAATTGCCAATACTCAAGAAGTGCCCAAGTGCTGGTGCTGCAAGCACAGTACACAATAGTACCAAGCATGTATATTATAAATAAATACTATATAATGAAAATTTGTCCAGGAAAACCTGAAGAAGAGGATGGTAATGAGTCAGAGCTCAATAAGGCATGAGATGGGTAATTACAGAGTGGATTGGGCCACTTCTATGCATCAGAATTGGCCCAAATTTGAATATAGTAGTGTTATATATACACTCTACATGGGTGATGTGGAAGATAAAAACATCCAGTATCAGAAAATGCAAAATCACACCACTCCCAGCCTTTGGATGATCACATGACCAATTACAAAATTAATTATGGCTACATGTGGAAATCAAATTCATTCTATAACTCTGTCAGTTTTGATCAGAGAGGTATGCACATATGATGCTTGGAAAGCCATGATTCACACCTTTCGAATGGTACCAAACACAAGTCGAATGGACCAAAACTGCACTCTCCAGGCCAATTTTACTATCAAAATCCAGGATTTCCAGTAAAAACCCAATTTCTCTGTCAGTTTGCATTCAATCCTCTTGGAACAACCACACCTAGAAAGATATAAAAGCTCCGCATCCGACAGTACTGAGTGTGCAAAGAACAGATCAAAACTGAACTCTACAGAATGATATTACTATCAGAATCAATACCCATCAGTATTTTATGAATTTCTCTGTCAGTTCGCATCCAATCTGCTCAGAACCACCATGCCCATAAAGCTGTTAAAAATATGCATCTAATTATACCAAGAGCATCTATTACGGATGAAAACTGCTGTTTCTGCATTGAATCCCATCCCATGAACTTGTCCCCATTATCAACAAGCAACAAAACACCTTAACCATTGGACTATGCTCAAATTAATCTCCAGAACCCAGAGATATCCCTTCATTTCACCTCCCAGAATGCTCCACATGGTCAGTGACCTCATGCTCCAAGCATTCCACATGCTCAGCAAATTGGTGACATCACCACT
Organism: Hydnum rufescens UP504; assembly: GCA_014904985.1. Lineage (NCBI taxonomy): Eukaryota > Fungi > Basidiomycota > Agaricomycetes > Cantharellales > Hydnaceae > Hydnum > Hydnum rufescens. Next base: position 46,227 of record MU129029.1, on the reverse strand, counting down.
TCTATGATTTCTTTTGTTCTCTTATGCATGACTCACCTATGACACATCTATGACATCACCCTTCCATGATTTCTTTTGTTCTCTTTATGCATGACTCACCTATGACTCACATATGACTCACCCATGAGGGAGTCATTTTCTTTAAACACAGCCACCTCCAGAAAGGTATAAAAGCTGGTAGATTTCCTGTATCCCCACACAATCATCTCCTCTCTGGAAATCATCACTGTCAACCACTGTCAATTTTTCTGCTTGCCTCTAAAGAACAGTCTATCTATAAGCCATCTGGAGCTAAGTCATCTTCAAGGTTGTTGAGACAAAGCCACTGGAAGCCTTCTACACAAATCACTAAAGCCAAGGATAGTTGCAGGACCTAAGGTTAGAGTTGCTGGACATCCAAGGAAAAGTAAGCATAACAAAATATGAATCAGGTTTTGAAGAAAGAAGGAAGAAAGACACTAACAAGACTAACCAAGCACTGACCAGTCTGTAGCCCACAGATATCTGCATTTTGACCAGGAGAATGTAAACAAGAATACACAAATATCAGTAAATGAACCAATGCAACATGAACAACATATAAGCCTTCCTACCAGCATCCCCTACATATAAGCCTTTCCACAAGCATCCCAGATGTACAAGCCTTCCTATAAGCATCCCACATGATGTATAAGCCTTCCTACAAGCATCCCCTATGTATAAGCCTTTCACTGCAGCAGGTGTGGGGTACTACAAAGTAATATTTCTTTTCATTTTTTATTCTTGTGGCACAAAAAGAGCAGTGTAAGCTGCTCTTTTTGCACTGCTTTGGAATTTTTTTTTTACTGACATGCATTATTCTAGATTGGGGCCCATCCAATGCAGGATGATAACCCATGAAATGATGAAAGCCCAAACAGCGACATGCCACATGGCAATGTGACATGGCAACATGATACATGGCAACATGATACACAGCAACATGATACACCAACATGACACAGCAATGGGCCAACAACATGACTGCACCAAAGCCCATGGCAGCACACCAAATGAGGGCATGGAATCACACACCTGCCCCGGTGGGTGTGTGGTTCTATATCAGGTAAGTCCCTGCCCCCCTCAGTAGCTACAGCCATGCAAAAAGAGCAGCTTTTGCTGCTCTTTTTGTGTGGCCCTTATTTCCTAACTAATTTAAAAATAATATTTTGTAGGTTTCAACTGCCCTCATGAACAAATACTGACAAAGAACCCCCTGTAACCCTGCCTATCAACCCCCAAACAATGGGGGACCCATATGAACTGCCATGCATATGAGCTGGCATATGTACACACTGGCATATGGATGAGCCAGCATGCATGGCCCCAGTACCCCACACCTGTGGGTGTGGGGTACAAGGTATGTGTTATGTTTTTTTTATTTCTTAGTCTTGTGGCACAAAAAGAGCAGCATAAGCTGTTCTTTTTGTGTTGCATTAATGTTGTACTAACATTGAATTCCTTATTTCTATAGATCCTTGACCAGAATCTGCACAAACCCCCTCTGAACCCACCAAATGACATGCTGGGAATGAAAACCATGAACAAGCCCTTGCAAACAAAAACCCACTCCCTTGAGGTAGCACCCAAATGGAACTGGCCCCAACTGGGGCAAATGAACCACACCCACTGCAGCAGGTGTGGTGGGTATATGCAGGTGCATGACCAGCAGGAACCATGCCCCCCTGTGGTGGCAGACCCCAGGATAATATGTATATAGCATAATATGTATATAATTATAGTAGTAATAATAATAATAAATAAATATATAATCTAGCACAGCCATGGATTGGCTGAAATGAATTGGAATGGCTGTATTTCGGCTGTATTTCAGCCATACTGTCTGGGGACCTATTAGGTACCATTTTCTGCCCTGAAAATGGTACCTAATTAGGTCCCCAATTTGACTGACCAGCCTGGATCCTGGCCCAGAACCCACATGAACCCTGAAATACAAACCTGCCAAATGACACTGTGAACAAGCCCCCACGAATGAAAACTGACCCCCTCAAGGGTGCACCCAAATGGAACTGGCCCCCAATTGTGTAACAAAGTGCCTCCCAGATTCAGGAGGGCACTCGTTGTCATACTTGGACAAAGCGAGTCAACAGGGGAGGGAGTAGGATAAGGGAGAATAGGAGGAGAAAGAGTAATCACACTTCCCTCAGCACTAGCTTTGGACAGAGGAGCTGGACACAGAGCTAAGCACTGGCTTTGCTCTGAGCCCAGGGGAAAAGGTTGTGAGGGAAGGGAGGTCATGATGAAAGGTAGTAAAGTAGTGACTGGCCAAGTGGCACAGTCACTACCTAAGGAGAGGAGGTGGGGGCAGTAAGAGGAAGGACTATCCTGCTTACTGCTTTCCCTGCTGGTATCCAAAGGTGTAGGTCCCAAGCTAGAGAAAGGCTGGTAGTTAATGGCTACCAGGCAAGCCAACCAGATAGCTAGATAGAAGCAGAGACAGAGAGGCAGAGATTCACAGTTTCTCACTAGGTGACAAAGGTCCAGGCAAAGGTTAACTATTGATTCTGTGGAATCTGCCATACATACATGACTTTTGAGTCCTAACTTAATTATGTAATACACTATATTACAGTGCCCCCCAGTTTGGACTCCAAAAGTCTCAACTGGTCACCTGGACATAAGGAAGGTGGATAAAGTGGAAAGAATGTGGGGATGTTAGAAAAGAGCAAAGAAAAGACAGGACTCAATGAGAGCTTATAATCCAGCACTGGGCTTTGAATTTTAAAACAATGAATCTCAGCCTTTGAATGGGGGAAGAAGAAAAGAGGCAAAAGAAAGTGGTGAGGAAGAGGGAGAGAAAAGGGGAGGAGGAAGGCTGAGTGTTGTGGCCTTATCCAAATGTCTTCAAGCCTCTAAGATCCTTCTGCACCATGGCTGCTGCCCCCCAGGCTTGATGGCATTGGATAGCATTGGGTAGGACACCAAAGACTGGGAGGGTGGGTGGGCAAAGTCTTTGGTGGGACTAAGGATTGCCATTAGCCCACTAGCTGTAAAGTCCCATAGCCTATATGTAGAGGAAGGCTGAGCAAGCAGAGGCCATGGCAAGGGAAAAGGCCATAGCAAGAGGCCAGACCATAGCAACAGCAAGGCCACAAGGAGCAAGGCCATGCTAGGGGCCACAGAGGTAGGCACCACTTCCTGGCCAGGTGATAGGGATAGGTTGTGCCACAGGGGAAGGTGGTGCCACAAGGCAAGGCCAGAGAGGAGGGCCAGGATGCCATACAGGCTGGACTGCATAAGGAGGGTTAGGCTGCAGTCCATAGCCTGGGGGTGTTCCACTGCACCCTGGGAGCTGGGCTGCACTAAGGCCACTGTATCTGATGGAGGTGGCTGTGGCCCTAGGAGCAGCTGTGCCTGACATAGTGATGGGCTGCAAGGGCCACAGTGATACAGAGGTGGCAGCCACAGCTTAGATGGCTCTGGGAAGGGCTAGTGCTGTGGCCATGGCCATGGCCACAAGAGATGTCCCTAGGGAGCCAAGGCCACATGTCTTGAAGAGGCCAATGCATAGGGGATAGCTTCCTTCCCAGGAAGCTTGCCCATTTCAGGATATCCCATCCTCCCATCCTCCCTAAGTCTACCTTACAGCCATGGGCCTGTAGTCATATTCCCATCCTGGAGGCCCATAGGCCAATTCCTTCCTTTCCCTTGGCCCCTCATACTACTCAGTACCCCTACTGCCCCCCATTTTTTTTGGTGTTGATTTCCTTCCACACCAAAAGAAATCTTTCCCAGAGTATTTATCCATAAAGCTGGGATAGGGACATGTTTCTGGGTTTGGTGGGTGGAATATGATTGGAAGGGGCACAATGGAGAGTAGGAGTTTTGGGGCATCCATTGGGGCCATTTGGGAGTGATTTTGAATAGGGGTAGACCTGGGAAAAGAGATCTAGAGGAGGGATTTTGAAATTCATGGACTGAAGCACTAGCTTGACAGTCCAAGAATTGGGGATGGCCAAGTGGAAAAAAATAAAACAGGAAAAGACAGTCTTTTTCCATGGGAATTAAAACCATATAAATTGGGCCAGAATTGAGGAAGACATGGTGGAACTGGTGGGGGAGTCCAATTGAGCCTAAAGTGTGGGAGGAATGTCCCACTATTCCACAATGGAAGCTCCAAATTCTAATATTAAGACAAATTATGGGGGATTTTGCTCTGACACTTCCATGGGAATTTAAATCATCCAAATCCATTAGAAATTGAGGCAGATACAGAAAAATTGGCAGGGGGCTTCCAATGTGCTTTGGTGAGGAGAAGAGTGCCTCTTTACTCCACAGTGGCTGGACCAAAACCTCCAAAATAAATTGGTGATGGAAGACCAAAATTTCATGTATCCACAATATCTGAGATCACCCAAATTGGCCATGAATTGGAGGAGATATGGGAGGACTAGTGCCCAAAGGAGACCCATTTGGAGACACCACTGCCAAGTTCTCAATATTTATCCCCTTGAGCTGGAATTAGGCCAAATTCAGAGGTGGAAAGCATAGCTTTCTGTGGGATATATTCACATGGGAATGGGTAGGAAACTCAGGGAGAATTGAGTGAAGGAGTGGGAGTGGCCTTAAAGGTTTGCCAGGATAGGACTCCTGAGTAGTGGTGTGCAAACTTGATTCCAGAATTATGTCATCCAGACTCTGTGAGCATGTTCATGGAACATGTGGAAATTGCTGCATTTGCTTCCAGAATTATGTAATCCAGACTGTGCAAGCATGTTCATGGAACATGTGGAAATTGCCGCATTTGCTTCCAGAATCATGTGATCCAGACCTTGTACAAGCATGTTCATGGAATATGCAGAAATTGCTGCATTTGCTTCCAGAATCATGTGATCCAGACCTTGTATGAGCATGTTCATGGAACATGTGGAAATTGCCACATTTGCTTCTGGAATCACATGATCCAGACCTTGTACAAGCATGTTCATGGAACACGCAGAAATTGCCACATTTGCTTCCAGAATCATGTGATCCAGGCCTGGATACAAGCTCCTCAAGGGTTTGGCCAAGGTACTTGGGCTTGTGGGAAAGGGATAGACTGTATATTTCCATTGAATGTACATGAATCTGAAGGGAGGAGTTTGTGCCAATGTACAAGGGGAAGAGGAGGGGGTGCAGGGAAGTCCAGTGAAATGACAAGTCCTCCAACAATATCCAGCCAATTATCTTGAAAGTCAGGCTATTGGAAGGCCACAATTGGGGGCTTTCAATCAAGTATAGAGGCAAGGGGATATGCAGGGAATCAGTGCATAAACTGGAGAAGGGGGGAATGGATCTCAGAGCCCCCCAGGGTCATGCACCTGCCAGGCTGGTAATTCTTGCCAGATTGTCCAGCAAAGGCCCTCCTGGTGATCATGAGGTGCAGGGGCACATTCTGGATGCACTCCTGGGGAAATTAGAGGCCATTTCCAGGAAGGGGAATGGTAAAGGCCATATTGGAAAGGGATGAGGAGAGCATGACCACTAGGCCTGAAATATTCATCCAATCCACTTGTGTTTGGGGTCATGGGGGAGCCTCTGTTAAGGGTCAACTCACCACCACATCACGTGTGTAGTAAAAGTAAAATCAAAAGATTGAAATGAGTTCTTTCCATCCCCCCCCCACACTCTCATCCCCCCCTCCCTAAAAATGAACCCTCCTAATGCAGGAGAACAAAATGAGCCCAACATTGGCTGCATCTGAGCAAAAAACAAAGCAGATTCTGTCAGAATTGATACCCGCAGTAGTGCGGGAGTAACATCAACAAAACCATACGACAGTACAAACAGAAGCCACACAACCAGGCACTGCTCAGCCTCTCCTGGCCAAGTGAGGTTGTCAAATAGCCCAGAAACCAAGAACCAAAGTGAGCCATCTGATATGAATGAGGACACCATAGTACAGACATGGGGAGTGAGTCTCCAACAAGCTACACTAACCCTTCAGCTGGCTAGTGCTGCCATACAAGGACTGGGTGACCCAGAGGCGCACTTTGAAGACATGGACACAATAGGGACACTACTTTGGACCTCTTAGGCTGGCTTCCACTACACAGGAAGGGACCTAAGAGGTCTCAGACTGCTAAGTAACCACAATGCCAACAGAGGCTGCTCACAGGGTCTGACCCTAGGGTAGCTCATGGAGCCTCATTTTATTGTCCATTGGAGCTCCTGGCTTCATGTATAGAAGCTCCTGCTGTACAGCAGTCTGTTTATTGCAGCTGCTTTAAGGCAGTATTGGAGCTGCTCACAGGCTGTTAATACTGTTGTAGCTGCTTTTAATGGCCCAAGGAGCAGCTCCTCTTACAGCAGCTACTATTATTGATATCTTGAGTTGCTCATTTCTCCATTTAGCAGCTGCTCATCTCCCAGCAGCTGCTTGTCTCCCAGCAGCTGCTAGTCTCCCAGCAGCTGCTAGTCTCCCAGCAGCTGCTTGTTCCCCAGCAGCTGCTTGTTCCCCAGCAGCTGCTTGTTGAGGGTTGGGGACTGTTGGGGGTTAGGGTTAGGGTTGGATTGGGTTGTTGGGGGTTGGTTGGGTTGGGGTTGTTGAGGGTTGGAGTTTACATGGTACAGGTTGGGAATGTCTACCCCATGTCTAGTAGTATAGTCAATGGTTGGGACTGTTAGGGGTTGGGGTTTAGGGTTAGGGTTGGAATTGGCTGGGTGTATGTATGTCTACCCCTGGTTGGGGGCTGCTGACTAATCACCCTTACATGTGCTGCTGTAAGTATGATTAGTCACCAGAAATGTTCCAATGGCAGGATTTGAACCTGTGACCTCATTGTAGGGCCTGGGACTTTGGCACTTTAGACCACTGGACCTTCAACCCCCTCCCACCCACCAATGTTTTTTGGTACTACAAGTAGGTGCACTCAAGCCTAAGGTATATCAGCTAGTTATGAAGTAGATTGGAGCTGCTATGGAATGGACAGGAGCTGCTGGCACTAAATGTCAGTAGCTGCATGCTGATATAGCAGCTGATTATTGGTCATTATAGGAGCTGCTGGCTCTCAGAGGTGCTGGGAGCACAGCCACATATTGGCTCAGCAGAGCTTATGAGCAGCTCTTTGGATGTTATATCAGCTGCTATAGAAGTCATAGGAGCTGCTGGCTCTGAATCTCAGCAGCTGCATGCCATATAGCAGCTGATTACTGTTCATTATCAGAGCTACTCATTCTCAATGTACCAGCAGCTGCTAGGGAGCACAGCCACATACCAGCTTTTCTGATGATATATCAGCTGCTATAGAAGTCATAGGAGCTGCTGGCTCTGAATCTCAGCAGCTGCATGCCATATGGCAGCTGATTACTGTTCATTATAGGAGCTGCTCATTCTCAATATACCAGCAGCTGCTAGGAGCACAGCCCCATACCAGCTTTCTGATGATATATCAGCTACTTTGGGGTGGATAGGAGGTGCTGACTCTGAGTCTTAGTAGTTGCATGGGCACATAGCAGCTGATTATTGTTCATTATAAGAGCTGCTAGCTCTGAGGGTAGCAGCTGCTGCTGTAAGCACAGCCACACAGTCACAGATCAGGACCTATGAAGAGCTCTTCTGATGATATAGCAGCTACAATAGCATGGATTGGAGCAGCTGGCTCTCAGTATGACAGCAGGTGCTAGAAGAAAGCCCTGATAGCAGCTGAGTGCTGGTGATTGCAGGAGCTGCTGGATATCAGTGCTGGACCTCTTAGGTCCCTTCCTGTGTAGTGAAAGCCAGCCTAAGAGGTCAAAACTTGTTTCCCTGGGCTGAGCTAATGGAAAAGTGGGCCAGTGTGGAAGATAAAAACATCCAGTATCAGAAAACGCGAAATTATACCACTTCCAGCCATTGGGCAATCGCATGACCAATTACGAAATTAATTATGGCTATGCACAGAAACCAAATTCGTTTTATAACTCCGTCAGTTTTGATCAGAGAGGTACGCCCATATAACGCTTAGAAAGCTACAATTTACACTTTTCGAACGGTATCAAACACAAGTCGAATGGACCAAAACTACACTCTCCAGGCCAATTTTACTATCAAAATCCGGGATTTCCAGTAACAAACAAATTTATCCATCACTTTGCATTCAATCCTCTTGGAACAACTGCGCCTGGAAATATATTAAAAATCTGCATCCAATGGTACTGAGAACGCGAAGAACAGATCAAAACTGAACTCAGCAGAACAATATTGCTATCAGAATCAACACCCATCAGTATAAAACGAATTTCTCTATCAGTTTGCATCCGATCTGCTCGGAACCACTGCGCCCAGAAAGCTGTTAAAATCCACATCGAATGATACCAAGCACGCCTATTACGGATGCAAACTGCTGTCTCTGCATCGAATCCTACACCATGCATTTGTTCCTTTTATTAACCAGTGACAAAAACACCATAACCACTGGACTATGCTCAGATTAATCTCCAGAACCCAGAGATGTCCCTTAATTTCGCTTCCCATGAGCTCCAAAACACATCACAAGACCAGTGACATCATGCTCCAACCACTCCACAAGCTCAGCAAATTAGTGACATCATTCCCTTTATGAATCCTTTTGTTCTCTTTATGAATGACATCACTATGACATCACACTCTATGGATGACTCAGCTATGACCGCATTATGACATCATTTCTTTATTTCTCTTTTGTTCTACTCCACCATGACTCCCCCATGACATCACTATGATCTCATAGCTTTATTACTCTTTTGTTCTTGCTCCATGCACAGCCACCTTCAGATAGGTATATAAGCTAGCAGATTTTCTTGTACCCCCCCATATCTCCTCACTCTGGAAATCAACCACTGTCAACTACTGTCAACCATTCTGCTTATGATCTAAAGAACTGTCTATCTAAAGCCATCTGGAGCTAAGTCATCTTCAAGGTTGTTGAGACCAAGCAACTGGAAGCCATCTACATGAAATACTGAAGCCAAGGATAGTTGCAGAACCTAAGGTTAGAGTTGCTGGACATCCAAGGAAAAGGTAAGCATAACAAAATACGAGTCAGGAAGGAAGATTGAAGCATACTAACAAAACTAACCAAGCACTGACCATTCTATAACCCATTGATATCTGCATTTTAACTAGGAGGACGTAAACAAGGACACACAAATATCAGTAAATGAATGAACACAACACAAACACATATAAGCCTTTCCACAAGCATCCCAGACATATAAGCCTTTCCATAAGCATCTTCCACATATAAGCCTTTCTATAAAGCATTCCATACAATGTATAAGCCTTCCTATAAGCATCTACAATATATCATTGACTATTGCTAGTCCATATCACATTCCATTCTCCAATAAACACATACATATCTTGCAGAGAGCAATCAACCATTGAAGCGAACCAACCCATTTGAATAAACAGAAACACAGTCTCCCATCTACACACTGGCTGAACCAGATTTTGATTTGACAGTCATCAGAGCTCCCAACCCTTCTTCTATACCAGCTTCAGCATGCTCACCCAGTGCGGAAAGCCATCTTGGCTTGGGCCTGAATCACTAATTAGTAAACAATCAAGTGCATCAATCTCTATTAGCTTCATGTCTGAAGAGTCAGCCACTATATTTAGAGACCAAGGTATCTTCTACCTATTTGGGACGTCTTGCCAGACATCCAAATACACTGAATGGCCACAGATATACTACTGTAACCTTTGCAGCTCAATAGATCACTGCACCGATGCCTGTCAGACTGGCTGCCTATGTGCCACATGTACGAGTAGTGAGCATGTGACTGACTTACACCCTGCTGAAACCCCACACAAGTGTGTGAACTGTGGAGGTGAGCATGAGGCTAGATCTATTGTTTGTGATGCCCGGACCAAGCATCTAGGTAAACTAAAAACTCCTGGGGCAAGTGTGCCACCAAGAGGGGGAAAGCTGACTAACCAAAAGAAAACCACTGTGCTGGGAGTAAAGGGGCTGAAACCACCAAGCACACCAGCAGCTGCCTTCACTGAAGCTGAGTGGGAAGGCGCAAGGGAGGCTGCAGATGCACTTGCCTCACTCCTGTGGGATGATCCAAGGGAGGTAACAATGGAGGACCCAGATGAAACTAATGTACAATGCTCCAACAGACTCAACCAAGAAGATACTGACTGTAGGAGAAGCCAATGCAACCTCCAGAGCACCGAAGATGAAATATGGAGAGCCAACCAAGAAGAAGCCAAGCATGAACATCAAGCCTGTCTTCTATCGGATCAAGCTGAGTCCCCCCTCTCATTGAGCCACTCAGGAAAGACCCCAGAGAATGACTATATGACCCCTAAATCTAAACTGGTATATGCTAACCTGAGGCAGCCTGCGAACAGCACCTCCCAACCTCCCCATGCCACTGATTGAGAAGCCTGCCAAAAGCCCACTTATTAATGTATACTGCCTGAACACAGCTCATAGCAATCAAATATGTCACACAGCCCTCAACATAGCCTCAATGCATGAACACAATTTCAACATTATACTTCTTCAAGAACCCTGGTATGGAAGTATAACCAGTGCAGATGACATCTGTGGTGGTGTTAGCATGCAGGGATGGCAGCCCATAATGCCTACCTTGCCAGTGTAACGAAGTGCCTCCCAGATTCAGGAGGGCACTCATTGTCATACTTGGACAAAGCAGAGTCAACAGGTTGGGAGCCAGATGGGAGGGAATAAGGGGGAGGTGAGAAGAGGTAATCACACCACCCTTAGCACTGGCTTTGGGTGGAGGAGCTGCACACAGGGCTAAGCACTGGCTTTGCCCTGAGCACAGGAGAAAAGGTTGTGGATGGAAGGGGAGGATGATGAAAGATAGTAAGGTAGTGACTGGCCAAGTGGCACAGTCACTATCTAAGGAGAAGGAGGGGTCAGCAAGTAGAGAAGATGCTCTACTCACTGTTGTGCAGGTTATCCAGGGACAGACAACTGCAGGGGCCAGAGGAAAGACCCAGCTAGTGATTAATGGCTACTAGCAAGCCAACCAAGCAGCCAGATAGGCAAGACAGAGATAGAGACAAGATGTTTCATGGTTTCTCACTAGGTGATGAAGATCCAGGCAAAGGTTTTTCTATTTGATTCCATGGAATCTGCCGTATATACATGACTTTTGAGTCCTAACTTAATTATGTAATACACTATATTACAGCCAGTGCCAGAGGACAGACATCCACAGGTAATGGCCTATATCCGTATTGAAGCCAACCTTGATGTAGTCACATGCTCAGATTTAATTAATGATCTAGATATTCAGGTACTTGATGTCAGACACCAGGGTGCTAACCAGCCAATAACCCAGCTGGTGAATATCTACAACCAGTCAGCAGCAGAGGAGGCTGATGGCTTCTCTGTGGACTGACTGTGTGATATTGTCTTTGAAGAAGACATAGCCACAATTCTCACAGGTAATTGGAACCTCTGACACCCAATTTGTCATGTAATGGAGGGCAATGGAGACCAACGGGCACAGGACACAGTACTGTGGTTACAGGAGAATGATTTTACGATTCACAATCCACATAACCTCACAATGTGGCAATCCAAAAGTGCTGAGTTCCTCTCACCACTCAACCTGATGTTCACAAATCAGAGAGCCGATGATGTCCAGGCACTGACAAATTGGTCTGTCAAGAAGGAATTCAATGCTGACTCAGATCACTATGCAATATTCTTCTCCATTGAAATGCCAGGGAGGAGATATCTAACCTGTCTCAAGCTAAGTTCAATTGGAAACATGGAAACAAGCAGACTTTCACCGAAATGCTATATAGGGCCATACATGATAACAATGGTTATAACAAAGTCTTTGGACCACTGTTGACCCATACTCTCCACCCAGTAAGCCCACTTCAACTAGACTGTGTGACAAAGCTCCTCCAAGATGCAATGCAGACTGCTGCCCTAGCTGCTGTCCCAGTTCAGCAAGCATCGCCCTGAGCTAAGCCATGGTGGACACCAGAGCTTACAGAAACCCTCAACTCAATATCAACGGCTCAAACATCCATTGGTGACACCCTCACAATGGGTCAAGAGGTGTCAGAGATGGAAAAGAATAATGTTGTGCACCTCTGTGCAGTTTTCAAGTGCCAATACCGCAGGACCAAGCAAAGCTACTACAACATGTTAGTTGAAGGTGCGACGCCCCAGACTCTATATTCATTCACTAAATGGACATGGGGGTCATGCCAACTCATGTCCCCCCCCATCAAGCATGGTGTTGGGACTGAACCTGCAGTGAGTCACAAAGATAAATGTGATGCACTAAGAGAAGCACTATTCCCAGTTCCACCTACCCTACTGGATGCAAGATACCCTGACATGAATGTTCATGACACCAATATTGAGTGGGTGAAAGTAACAAAACATGAAGTACGTGACTCAATTTTCAAGGCGGCCCCACTAAATGTGCCTGGCATGAGTGAGATGACAGGCAGGGCCTACCAGTGGGCATGGGAGGTAGCAGAAGAGGAGCTCTTCCTCATCTGCACCCTCACTATTGAGATTGGACACCACCCAGAGCCATTCCATATGTCAATAGCAGTGGCACTGAGGAAACCCAAGAAAGACTCATATTCCAAGCCCTGTGCTTATAGACTGATCCAACTACTGGAGGTTCTGGGGAAGGATATCAAGCACATAGTCACTCAGCATATGGCATACCTTGCAGTAAGCCACAAACTTCTACCTGCTGACCAATTTGGGGGAGTCCCAGGGAGATCAGCAGAGGATGCAGCCCTGGCAGCTGTCCATGACATAGAAGCAGCACAAAATGTCTGTCAGGTCACATCAGTACTCATGTTCAACATCATGGGCTTTTTTGACTTTGTATCCCATCCACTGCTTCTGATGACAATGAGGGACCTACACCTCCCCCTCCCTCTCATTAAATGGACAGCTTCATTCTTAAGTGACCGACTAAGCTCTATCTGCCTGGATGGGAAATGAGACATCCTGAAAGTCACTGAGACAGGGATCCCCCAAGGGTCATGTGTGTCACCAATCCTGGCAGCCATATTCACATCCCCCCTTGCACAACATATTCAAGAGGCAGTGTCTCGGAATAACGTTGGTATCACACTCTGTTGTGAGATGAAAAAGAATTCATGCCAAGAGATCACAACTCCACTCTATGTTGATGATGGAAGGCTCACAGTGACATCAGATAAGCTGAGTACCAATGCTAAAGTCCTTGCTCTAGGGTTCACTGCTGCTAGAGAGTGGCTCGGATTGCATGGCCTAGCAATGGATGAAGTCAAATGTGAACTACAGCACTATTCATGGCAGACAAGGGGTGAGTCATGCCCCTCAGTCATCATACTGACTGAGGACCTGGCAGCTCCGATTATTATCAAGCCCTCCAAATATCTGAAGTGGCTTGGTATCACCTATGACTCCAAGCTTGCATTTAATGAACATGTCAGGAATGCAGTACAGAAGGGGAACCGTGCACTTGCACTTCTGAAGATGCTAGGAAACTCGCTCCACAGTCTCCACCAACTTCATTTCTGCACTCTGTATAATACATGTGTTCTCCCAACCATGACCTTCTGTAGCCCAGTCTGGTACAAAGGATCAAAGACCCATGCATCAGCACTACAGGTCATCCAGAACAAGGCCGCATGCACCATCAGCGGTGCATTCAAGACAATGCCAGTGGCAGCCCTCACAATGGTCTGCTCCCTTGTGCCAATTAGTCTCCAAATGGATTATCTGTCCGATCGTGTGGTAAATCACTGGAATAAACTCGACAAGTGCAATCCAGTAATTTGCCACCTCCCTATGGCAAAACAGAATGGACAAGAAGCATCAGACCCTCTGCCCATTTCCCCACCCCATATAAAGTCGAAGAACTGGCATGCTGATGGGCCAAATGCATATAAGCTTGCACTCAATGCCACTAAACAAGCTGAGTGCACAAGATTATGGAAGATGTCACAGCATATGATCTCCGGTACAGAGAAGATTGAGATGTTCACAGATCCTCCCTGGCACTGCTCAGAATGGGATGATGATTTAAAAGGGTGCATTTCCCAAGCAATACCACTGTTGACAAAGGGGAAATCCCTCAAGAAGCAATGGGCAAAGAGGCACAAGAACAAGGCACTCACCCACAATCAAGATCCAAGTCAACTAGCCGTATACTCAGATGGATCTATGTTCTTCAAAGATGGGGTCCGCAAAACTGGTCTAGGGGTGGCAGCATACCACCTTGGCAAGATGATATTTGAATCCTCCACATCACTTGGAGAACATGTCATAGTCTATGACACAGAGATGGAGGGTATTGCAGTGGCAGCCAAACTCACTTGAGACTATGTCCTATCACTTCCATCCCCTGCCTCGATCAAGTGCGTTAATTTTTTCACAGACAATATGGGAGCACTGTACCGAGCCTTCAGCGCAAAGCCTGGGAAAGCACAAAACTGTTCAAGACACTTCCATAAGGCAGTACTTGAACTGTTGGATGCTAACAAAGACCTTATTATCCTAATGGGGTGGACACTGGGACACCTTGGTATAATAGGCAATGAACACATGGATGTTCTTGCTAAGAGGGGTGGTGGTGAAGTAGCAGCCCACCCAGAATTTCTCTCACTGTCCTACACTGGTAGTCTTTGGAAGAAAGAACTATTGGAGTGCTGGATATGTGACTGGATTACCTCAGCCTGCAACCACAACTCAGCATTCCACCTTGCCAACAAGTTCAAACCAAGCCTCCACCCAACCCCCCTGTGCAGCAACCTTGGGCGAAAGACCTTTAGCCAGGTGGTCCAATGCATGACAGGACACACGCATATAGGAGCTACTATGCAAAATTCATTCCAGATGAAGAAGTCAACTGCCCCTGCAGTGAGGATCTACAGACCCGTGAACATGTCCTACAATCATGCATGCTGCATGAGGGTCACTGCCACCTACTCGGAGACACTGACCAAGACCGCAACACAGCAAAACTCTTGGGAATGATGGACAGTAACGTATGCCTCGTGGCCTTTATTGAGGCCTCGGGGGCTTTTTCAAAGACATAAACCCACACTATCCTAACATCTGCCCACCTCCCAAGATATATGGGTAACACTGATGCACTAGATACGATATTCAGATGGAACTGTTCACCTTTCTCTCCTACCATTTTCTCCTCCACCTCCATGACTGAAGGGACCATCTGCCACCACTCCTACAAGTGTTTGCCCCCTGTCAGCATTTGTATGTGTGAACAACCTGGCATCCCACCAGGCATGCTGTTTCACTTTGATTAAATCTTTATATGCCTGTCCCTTTTTAATATGTTCCCATGGCTCTCTCTCATTGTCTCACCCATCTCAGATCACACCTGCACACTGTCGAATCCACACCCCTTCACTCACCCCCTTCACAATACTCTGATCGAAACATTAGATTAACTCTCAGGTACTGACTCATCATGTATTTGAACTGCTCTTGGCCCCTTGGGAGCCTACTGTGGTATATAAACTAGAATTCCTCCTCCTCCTCCTCCTCCTCTGTTAAGGGTATTCTGAGGAGAATGATGATGAGGCAGAATATGGAGGCACCCAAATGACTGGGGGTGAGGAGGAGAAGGGGATGGCTGTCCTCCAAGATCCTGCAGCTGTGTGGATCCCTGGATGGTATTGATGATGGGAGGGGGAATCCTTGCACATAAGGGCTGCAGATGAGGGAGGGGGAGACCTGCTGGAGGAATTGGTGGTCCAGGGAGCCTTCTTGCTGGTCCAGGTGGCTTAGGAATTCCTCCACTAGGAGTAGTCCCTAGCTGCTTGCCACCTTGCACCAGTCTGAGGGGGCATAGTCTGCTCCTAGGTGAAGGTTCCTGAGCTGGGGCTTTCCAGGCCACCTGTAGGCTTCCACAGGGCTCCAAGGGGAGGAAGAAAGAGCTCTTGAGGACTAGGGGAGAAGCCCAACTGAGACCCTTATGCAGCCTCTCCAGCTTCTCAAGACATGCAAAGGCCAGCTGGACTTGAAGCTTGAGCAGCTTGTCAGCTGTCCTTAGTTCCCTTAAATCTCTAGCCCTCCATAGCTTCTCAGATAATTCCAAATTAGGATCTATTAGGAGTCCTGGGCCATCTGTGGATACTGTACAAGGGCTAGAGTATCCATAATGACAGCTTGAAGCTTCTCTAAAGCCAGCTGAGCAGCAACCATCCACCTTCTATCCATATACCATCCACCTAGGTCCTCATCAAATAGGAAGTAGGAGGGGCACTCCCTGGGAATGGGGCTGGCCCAGGTGACAAGGAACTGATATGTTGTGAGGGGAGGCCCTGAGGAGAAGGGAGAGTACTCATCTCTAGGCTGATCTAGATTATGGATGCCTTTGGTCTGGTTTAAACCTTGGGAACCTGGGTTTAAACCTAAACCAGACCCAGGTCTGGTTCCATTGGGGTCAGGTTTCATTCAATTTTCCTCAGGTCTGGTTTAGGTTTTGCCCTTGCCCTGAATCCAAAACCTGGTTCAAACCCAGGTTTAAACCTGAACCTGAAAGGTAGGGTGTACCTTCCAGTCTATGTACTTTCACCCTTATTTCTCCACATATTATCATTATCATCCTTCTGTACATTCAATTCCAGAAGTAAACCTAGCAATTTGCACACAGTACTGTAATTTCAGAGTCAAAAGTTGCATGACTCTGGAATCTAATGGGGTAATCTGTGCAGGTTACAAAGCACATGGCTCTGGGGTCAAATCTGGAGATTTGCACAGGTTACTGTAACTCAGTCTAGGGTCACATGACACAATTTAGTTAGCTAAGTTCCATCCCCTGGAGATATGTAAGCAGAAAATTGATGTGAAGGAGGGGTGTGAATGAGATATGAATGGAAAATGGGATGCAAAGGAAGTGGTCAATGCAAAGACTCACACAGAGAGTCCAGATAGTCTGTAGTACTTACTAAAATGTTTTTCTTTTCCTATATCTCAGGTTTCAGGTTTAAACCTGGTTTAAACCCAAACCAAACCACTCTGGAACCAAACCTCAGGTCAGGTTCAGGTTTTGCCCTTATGGGTGATTTCAGGTTCAGGTCTGGTTTAGGTTTTGCCCAAATTGGCAAAAACTGAACCAAAACCGAACCTAGGCATCCCTAATCTAGATGCCTGAGGATCTCCAGGAACTGATGTGGAGAACAGAGGTGGGAAGGGATGAAGGTACACTCATGGGTCCCCAGGTGGTAGAGGACAGTCTCCTGGGATGGCATGGAGAAAGAGAGGGAAGAGCTCCTGGGCTGGCTAGGCCTCCACTTCCTTATAGGGTGGACAGGAGAGGAAGTGGATGGAGGAGATGATGTTGGTTTGACTGCTTTGTCAGCTAGAGGGAACCAGTGTAATGAAGTGCCTCCCAGATTCAGGAGGGCACTCATTGTCATACTTGGACAAAGCAAGTCAACAGGGAAGGGAGTAGGATAAGGGAGAATAGGAGGAGAAAGAGTAATCACACTGCCCTCAGCACTAGCTTTGGACAGAGGAGCTGGACACAGAGCTAAGCACTGGCTTTGCTCTGAGCCCAGGGGAAAAGGTTGTGAGGGAAGGGAGGTCATGATGAAAGGTAGTAAAGTAGTGACTGGCCAAGTGGCACAGTCACTACCTAAAGAGAGGAGGTGGGGGCAGTAAGAGGAAGGACTATCCTGCTTACTGCTTTCCCTGCTGGTATCCAAAGGTGTAGGTCCCAAGCTAGAGAAAGGCTGGTAGTTAATGGCTACCAGGCAAGCCAACCAGATAGCTAGATAGAAGCAGAGACAGAGAGGCAGAGATTCACAGTTTCTCACTAGGTGACAAAGGTCCAGGCAAAGGTTAACTATTGATTCTGTGGAATCTGCCATATATACATGACTTTTGAGTCCTAACTTAATTATGTAATACACTATATTACAAATTGGGGTGTGTGAACCCCACCTGCTGCAGCAGACATGGTGGGTATATGCAGGTGCATGACCCACATGAACCATCCCCCCCTGTGGTGGCAGACCCTGGGGGGGGGATAATATGTATATAGCATAATATGTATATAATAATAATAATAATAAATAAGTATATAATCTAGCACAGCCATGGATTGACCAACAGATGGCCAAAAAACTGAATTGGAATAGCCTGATTTCAGCCATAAGGTCTGGGGGACCTATTAAGTACCATTTTCTGCCCCAAAAGTGGTACCTAAATTAGGTCTGCCATGTGACTGACCAGCCTGAATAAATAAAGAGATGTTAGTAAAATGTTCCAAAGCAGTGCAAAAAGAGCAGCTTTCGCTGCTCTTTTTGCACCATTGTATCTACTAGAAAAAACACTCACCTTGTGACCACACAGCCACAGTGGTGGGTGTGTGGTTGTGTGCTTGCCTTTTCAGGTGGCTGCTTGTTGTGGTTGGGGAGATAGGAAGCAAGATGCAGATTCAATGCCAGCAATTGCCAATACTCAAGAAGCACCCAAGTGCTGGTGCTGCAAGCACAGTACACAATAGTACCAAGCATGTATATTATAAATAAATACTATATAATAAAAATTTGTCCAGGAAAACCTGAAGAAGATGATGGTAATGAGTCAGAGCTCAATAAGGCATGAATACAGAGTGGATTGGGCCACTTCTACACATCAGAATTGGCCCAAATTTGAATATAGTAGTGTTATATATACACTCTACATGGGCAATTAATTATCTCAGATGATAATTGCATTTTTCAATTTTTCATGCCTTCAATTCCCTATTTAGGGAATTGAAGGCACAAAAAATTGAAAAATGTGATTGTTGTCTGAGATAATTAATTGCCCATGTAGAGTGTATATATAACACTACTATATTCAAATCTGGGCCAATTCTGATGTGTAGAAGTGGCCCAATCCCTTCTGTACTCATGCCTTATTGAGCTCTGACTCATTACCATCATCTTCTTCAGATTTTCCTGGACAAATTTTTATTATATAGTATTTATTTATAAGATACATGCTTGGTACTATTGTGTACTGTGCTTGCAGCACTTCTTGAGTATCAGCAATTGCCAGCATTGAACTATTTTGCAACTCTATGCAGCCACACCACCCACCAAGTGACTGCATGACCAAGACACAACAGCAACAGCAACAGCACATGACCACAACTGCATGACCACAACCACATGACCACAACCACATGACCATGACCACAGGACCACACACCTGCTGATGCAGGTGTGTCATAAGGTAATTTTTGTCTCAGTAAATACAATAGCACAAAAGAGTAGCACCAGCTACTCTTTTTGTGCTGCTGTGAATTTTTATACTAACATAGCCTTTATTGCTCCAGATCAAAACCAATGACAGGCTGCCCAATGAGTGGGCCCAGGAACCACACCCACTGTGGTGGGTGTGGTATATTTAAGGTGAGTCTCCTCCCCCCTAATAGATGCAGCCATGCAAAAAGAGCTGTGAAAGCTGCTCTTTTTGTGTCACTTTTAATTTCTTAACTAATAATTCTGTATTCTAGGCTCTCACCCAAACCACACATCAAACAAACCCCCCCCCCCCATTGGAAATGACAATGCACCTGCCAATGGAGAGTTGCAAACACAACCTGCAAAACAAAACCCAGAAATGAGGATGCATGATAAGGCCCAGGGACCCCAGACAAACCACACACCTGCTTCAGTGGGTGTGTGGTAATTTCAAGATAAGTATAATCATGCAAAGGGAGCAGCATATGCTGCTCCTCCTGCATGGCTTTATTTTTTTATTTTTTTATGTTACTAATGCATTATTCCTAGATTTTCACCTGCCTACAACCCCTGCCAACCCCCAGGCCAAAACCAAATGTGTGGTACAACAAGGTAAATTTTTTTTAAATTTCTATATGCACATGTCAGGGTTTGCCCCTTACTCCAGTCAACTCCAGTCCTTGTCCACCCACCTCCAGTCCAGTTCTCTGCTTATTTCCTTTGCCCAAGTCCACCTTGCTTCTGGCTTGATTCCCATTTGACTCTGGTCCAACCCTATCTTGGTTTCATTTCCTTTTCATTTCCCTTTCATTTCCCATTGCTTCCAGTTTGCCCCCTGGCTGAGTTCCTGTTCCTGTTCCTGTCCCCCTTGTAACCACCCCCAGTTTAGTGATCACTCCCCTGTAGTATAGTCATCATGTATAAGTAGTCCAAGAGTGAAGTCCAGAGACCCCAGCTTTGGTCTCTCAGGATTTCCACTGTTACTCCAGACTACAGGTCAGCCTTCATGTCTTCTGTATTCATATTACATAGTCTCAGGATTTCCACTGTTACTCTGGACTATAGGTCTGAGTACTTTCCAGTTGACTCCATGAGCTTAAGGACTGCTGTGCTCATTTCTGCCTAGTCCCCTCCAGGCTGCTGGACTGCCTCTCCATCCCCTCCCATCCTCATTATCTCATTCTTGCCCAGATCCTCCTGGTGTGGAAGATAAAAACATCCAGTATCAGAAAATGCGAAATCATACCACTTCCAGCCTTTGAATGATCACATGACCAATTACGAAATTAATTATGGCTATGCATGGAAACGAAATGTGTTCTATAACTCTGTCAGTTTTGATCGGAGAGGTACGCCCATATAACGCTTAGAAAGCTACGATTCACACCTTTCTAACGGTACCAAACACAAGTCGACCAGACCAAAACTGCACTCTCCAGGCCAATTTTACTATCAAAATCTGATATTTCCAGTAACAAACGAATATCTCCATCAGTTCACATTCAATCCTCTCGGAACGACTGTGCCTAGAAAGATATGAAAACTCCGCATCCAACGGTACTGAGCATGCAAAGAACAGATCAAAACTGAACTCTACAGAATGATATTACTATCAGAATCAACACCCATCAGTAAAAAATGAATTTCTGTCAGTTCGCATCCAATCTGCTCAAAATCACCACGCCCAGAAAGCTGTTAAAAATCCACATCAAATGATACCAAGAATGTCTATTACGGATGCAAATTGCTATTTCTGCATCGAATCCCACCCCATGCACTTGTTTCCATTATCACCCAGCAACAAAAACACCTTAACCATTGGACTATGTTCAAATTAATCTCCAAAACCTGGAGATGTCCCTTAATTTCGCTTCCCATGAGCTCCAAAACACATCACAAGACCAGTGACATCATGCTCCAACTACTCCACAAGCTCAGCAAATTAGTGACATCATTCCCTTTATGAATCCTTTTGTTCTCTTTATGAATGACATCACTATGACATCACACTCTATGGATGACTCAGCTATGACCACATTATGACATCATTTCTTTATTCCTCTTTTGTTCTACTCCACTATGACTCCCCCATGACATCACTATGATCTCATAGCTTTATTACTCTTTTGTTCTTACTCCATGCACAGCCACCTTCAGATAGGTATATAAGCTAGCATATTTTCTTGTACCCCCCCATCTCCTCACTCTGGAAATCAACCACTGTCAACTACTGTCAACCATTCTGCTTATGATCTAAAAAAGAACTGTCTATCTAAAGCCATCTGGAGCTAAGTCATCTTCAAGGTTGTTGAGACCAAGTTACTGGAAGCCATCTACACAAAATACTGAAGCCAAGGATAGTTGCAGAACCTAAGGTTAGAGTTGCTGGACATCCAAGGAAAAGGTAAGCATACTAACAAAACTAACCAAGCACTGACCATTCTATAACCCATAGATATCTGCATTTTGACTAGGAGGATGTAAACAAGGACACACAAATATCAGTAAACAAACAAACACAACACAAACATGTATAAGCCTTTCCACAAGCATCCCAGATGTATAAGCCTTTCCATAAGCATCTTCCACATATAAGCCTTTCTATAAAGCATTCCATACGATGTATAAGCCTTCCTATAAGCATCTACGATATATCATTGACTATTGCTAGTCCATATCACATTCCATTCTCCAATAAACACATACATATCTTGCAGAGAGTGATCAACCATTGAAGTGAACCAACCCATTCAAATAAACAGAAACACAGTCTCCCATCTACACACTGGCTGAACCAGATTTTGATTTGACAGTCATCAGAGCTCCCAACCCTTCTGCTATACTGGACTTAGCCAGACTTACACCAGACTTAGCTGGAATTATCTGTGTTTATATTTGTTTGGTGCTCTCATCGCAGTGTGGCCCTGACAGCACAGCAATGCAAAAGGAGCAGCACAAGCTGCTCCTTTTGTGTCACTTTGAATTTTTTTACTAACATACACTATCATTGTAGGATTCAAATCAAGCCTCCTGAAATGATGACCCACCCCAACAGACACCCTTCCGTATGCAAAACCAAGTACAAAGCACATGACCAGGGTGCAAAATCAGTACCACACACCCCCTTCAGTGGGTGTGTGGTAATATTAGGTATGTCTCATCCCACCAGTGCCAAAAGAGCAGCAGAAGCTGCTCTTTTGGCACCTCTGTTTTCTTTTTTTACTCATGTATTATTATTTATTGTTCTAGGTTCCTTCCCCCTGTGAAAACCCACCTGACAAGCACATGGGTGAGCCCCCAGTATGTGCAGCCACCCAAGTGGAGAGGGGCTGCCCCCTGAACATGGCAATCAACAAAACTGTGTACCACACACCCGCTGTGGCAGGTGTGTGGTAATACCCTGTAAGTTTTCAATTACAAGACCCATGAAAGCACCAAAAGAGCAGCAGAAGCTGCTCTTTTGGTGCTTCCTTTGTATTTTTTTAGAAAAATTAACATGTTATTTACTGATTGATCTAGGCCCTCTCCCAGTGTGAAAACCTCCACACAAAAAAGGGACATGTGGAGCCACCCACAACCTGCAACCCACCCATGACCATGGTGCAAAAGTGAGTACCACACACCCACTGAAGTGGGTGTGTGGTAATTTTAAGGTGAGTACAACCACACAAGAGGAGCAGTGTAGGCTGCTCCTTTTGTGTGGCTTTTCTTGTATTTTTTTTTTACTTAATGTATTATTTATTATTTTAGTTTGTCATCTGGACCCAATACCCATGACCCTGCTGAATGAACATGGGAGAATGATGACCAACCCACCAAATGAACCCCATGAATGGCAATGAGTCAAAACCATGACACAAGCCCCAGACAAACCCCACACCCACCAAAGTGGGTGTGGTAACCTTTAAGGTTAGTATATATGTACATGTCCAACTATGCAAAAGGAGCAGCAGGGGCTGCTCCTTTTGCCTGGTTTTTCTGTTTTTAACTAACTTATTATTTATCATCATAGGTATTCTTCTGAACCTGCATCCCCCAACTGAAGCCATGACCCCACTGAGTGAAAACTTGTGACCATGGGTGAGGGGGAACCCCAATGGTGAAGCACAAAATGACATCCCTGGTACCACACCTGCCCAAGCAGGTGTGTAAATAGTGTTTTTTTTTGTTTAATTTTTATAGACAGTACCACATGCCTGCCCAAGGTGTGTGGTATGTTTTTTGTGAATTTTTAAATAAATAAATAAATAAACAAGTCAATAAAAACAAAACACAGGACTGAAACCCTGCTGACCCCAGGGAGCATATGTATAATATAGTGATAATAAATAAATAATTATAAATGGAACACATTATCCCTGATAAGCCTGTATGGCCCACTGCAAGTCTGAGATTCCCCAAGCCCCAGTTTCTGCCAATTTTCAGCCAATTTTCAGCCATTTCAGCCAATTCTGGGCCAGGAGGTGAAATCATAAAAATGGCCATTTCAGCCGGAATAGTGATGGGACCAACTTAGGTACCATTATCTGCCCTGGAAATGGTACCTAACTGGGTAGGCTTAGATGACTGACCAAGGTGCCTTGCTTTTATTCTTTCCCCCATCTGTAGATAGTTCCCCCTTTTCATGAATAGCAGTTGCTCTAAAGTTAGATGACATTGACTGATATCATGAAAAATGATGGACTTGGAAAGAAAAAAGCATAATGGAGATAAAGAAAGCTGAGACCAGTGTTCTGTGTGGACTTATAGTGGAGATGAAGGCAGAAATCAGAATGAATGTGCCAGGGTCTTGATGCTTGACAGCAGAGATTGAAGAGCTAAGGGGGGTTTTCATGGGGCCATGGGTCTAAAAATCCTCTGGCATGGGCCCATGGGGCCCACAGAGCCTAATATTCAGGAACTGCCAGGGGGCCATGGTAGGTTCAGAAGACATGTGGGGCCATGGGCCCATGAGTCTTTTAGACTCAATATCATACCAAAAAAACATAGTCTAATTAGATATGGAAACTGGGTTGCCTAAGGTGGCTCCTTGAAAGAAACAAGATGCAAACTAGTATTTGGTGATGTTTTTCAATTGTCAACAGAAATTGTGGTTAAATGTTACAAATCTCTGGAACTACTGGCATCTTCTTCACTGATCAGTCCTTGCATTGTGCCCACTCCTTGCCACATTTAAGATGCTGAAAATCAATCTGAATGGAATTTCCCATGATGTGATGATTAGGGTGCTCCAGGAGTGTGTGGTAGGCAGGTGGGACCCAAAGAATAAGCTCATGATGAGGTCCCAAAATCCACCCATCATCAAGTTGAAAACAGTCTGGGGGGAGTGGGAATAGATGGACAGGATATCGGAGGATGTGTTTGGATGCTGCAGTGGGAAATGAAGAATTTTTGAGTGTATTGTCCCAGGTGTCAAAATGATCTGCTTACTTTCAGATGAAAATGGAATGGATGGGGTGGAATCATCATGCCCTTCCCTCAGCTGGCTAATGCTCACACCCATATCTGCATTCCATAGTCGTATGGTCTTGTCCCAGGAGCCAGAAGCAACCTTCTTGCCATCAGGTGAGAAGGCAACGCACACAATGGCATCATCATGCCCCTCCATTGGCTGGCCAATGCTCACACCTGTCTCCACATTCCAGAGTTGCATGGTCCAGTCCAGGGAGCCAGAAGCAATCTGCTTGCCATCAGGTGAGAAAGCAACAGACCAGATGGCCCATGATGCCCCTCCATTGGCTGGCCAATGCTCACACCTGTCTCCACATTCCAGAGTCGTATCGTCTTGTCCCAGGAGCCAGAAGCAATCTGCTTCCCATCAGGGGAGAAAGAAATGGACTTGATAGCATCATCATGCCCCTCCATTGGCTGGCCAATGCTCACACCTGTCTCCACATCCCAGAGTCATATCATCTTGTCCATGGATCCTGAAGCAATCTGCTTGCCATCAGGTGAGAAAGCAATGGACCAGACAATATTATCATGCCCCTCCATTGGCTGGCCAGTGGTCAGACCTGTCTCCACATTCCAGAGTTGTATGGTCTTGTTAAAAGAGCTGGAAGCAATCTTGTTGCCATCAGGTGAGAATGCAATGGAGGTGATGGCATCACCATGTCCCTCCATTGGCTGGCCAATGCCCACACCTGTCTCCACATTCCAGAGTCGTATGGTCTGATCCACAGAGCCAGAAGCAATTTGCTTGCCATCAGGGGAGAAAACAATGCTGCACACAGCATCCTCATGCCCCTCCATTGGTTGGCCAATGCTCACACCCATCTCTACATTCCAGAGTTGTATGGTATTGTCCTTGGAGCCAGAAGCAATCTGCTTGCCATCAGGTGAGAAGGCAACACAGGTGACAGCATGCTGATGCCCCTCCATTGGATGGCCAATGCTCACACCAAGATCCACTTTCCAGAGCCGTATGGTCTGATCATAGGAGCCAGAAGCAATCTGCTTGCCATCAGGTGAGAATGCAATGGACAAGACAGTATCACTGTGCCCCTGCATCAGCTGGCCAATTCTCACACCCATCTCCACATTCCAGAGTTGTATGGTCTTGTCTGAGGAGCCTGAAGCAATTTGCTTTCCATCAGGTGAGAAAGAAATGGACTTGATGGAACCACCATGCCCTGCCATTGGCTGACCAATGCTTTTCACACCTGTCTCCACATCCCAGAGCTGTATGGTCTGGTCTGAGGAGCCAGAAGCAATCTGCTTGCCATTAGGTGAGAAAGCAATGCAGTCAATGGCACCACCATGCCCTTCCAATGGCTGGCCAATGCTCACACCTGTCTCCACATTCCAGAGTTGTATGGTCTTGTCCATAGAGCCTGAAGCAATATGCTTGCCATCAGGTGAGAAAGCAATGGACTGGATGTAATCATCATGCCCTTTCATGGGCTGGCCTATGCTCCCACCTGTCTCCACATTCCAAAGTCGTATGGTCTCATCCCAGGAGCCAGAAGCAATCTGCTTCCCATCAGGTGAGAAAGCAATGCAGTGGACAACATCCTCATGCCCCTCCATTGGCTGACCAACCCTTCTACCAGTCTCTGCATTCCAGAGTTGTATGGTCCTGTCATATGAGCCAGAAGCAATTTGCTTGCCATCAGGTGAGAAAGCAATGCAGAAGATGGCATCACCATGCACCATTGGCTGGCCAATCCTCCCACCTGTCTCCACACTCCAAAGCTGTATGGTTTCATCCAGGGAGCCTGAAGCAATCTGTTTCCCATCAGGTGAGAATGCAACAGATCGCACTTGATCATTGTGTCCTTGTAATAGCTGCATGATCTTTGGCCAGTCCTGAAGTTGTCCCTTGGTAAGTTTTGCAACTCCTGGAAATTGATCTTTCCACCTCTGATATAGGAGAGATGATGTTGGAGCAAATGTCAGACTGGAGAGGTAGATGTGAGGCATGCTGGTTGTGATGGCAGTTGCAAACATGGAGATGAATTCCATGGCATCCTGTTGTAGTTCAATGAGGTCTGCAGGAGTCTGGGGCACCCAAGTTAAAGAATCAGCATGTGGCTTCAGCATGTACTTAGATTAGAACCATGCTTACATCAGAGATACTAAGTGAGGCTAATGCACTTTGAGGGGAGCTCTGTGTAAGGCTCATCACTTCCAACCAATGTAGGAAATCCTTCTGAAAGAATGACTCCATGGATTTCTGAGCAAACCTGTTGCTAGGTGTTGAGGACACATGGAAGCTCCAGAATTGACAAGCATAATACAGATGCAAAGGGATGTGTTTTTCCCAGAGATCCTCAATGTTGGATATGGCGGCATTGCAAAGGAATGATGTCGGAAATTGACAGATATTGAATCTCAAGGTCTGGTCCATCACACGGAAGCATCCCAGGGCCATCTGCTGGTTTGCTTCATCTTTGTCGATGTAGAAATCTCTGTTATGCTCCAGGTTACATAAGAAATCGTGATAAGACGAGTGGAGAGGCACAATAGGCTCATGGTCACTGTGGGTACCACTAAGGAGTGAGGCAAGATGTTTCACAATCCCTCGTTGGATCTCTATGTCATGTGGAGTGAGGATAGAGTCCGGTGGAACTAGGTGCACGAGAGCATGCAATGATACAGGCTCCTGAACACATAGGATTCGGCCCAGGATGGACTTGACTCGTTTTACCGCTATCTCAATCGAAGGATCGCAGTGCTCCATCATGATGGTGCTATAGAGCCCATAGAGTCCTTCATCACTATGCAGCACCATCACAATTCGGTCCTGCGGGCCAACGCCGGCTTTACTATCCTGCGAATGAAGCGACAGGCGGTCGCGGCCCACTGAAAAGATGTTCCAGCCATCCGAATGAGATCCTTCAGCTGGGCCTGGTACTTCTCTTGGAGTTCATTCACATTGCGGAGTTCACTGTGCACATACGTCTCGATATCGCGTGAGGTCTGATAAGTCGGAATGTCGTCCACAAGCATGACGTCAACCCTGGGCGGCAGCGGAGACCGCAATGCATCTTGAATATCACGCTCATATCTTGAAGTGACTACAACTCGAAGACCTGGAGGGAGTTCTGAGGCTCGCTTTGTGAGGATAGCAAGGGCATTGGCGCGAGCCGTAACGTCCCCAGATTCGTCAAATGCGTCGATAAAAACAACAGTCTCCCCAAGGGCCTGATCACCCTTGAAAGATGCAATGATAAAGTGCTGGAACTGCAATTTACAGTTATCAGTTGTTCGTATCGCCATGTCGTTCTTGACAGCATCAACAAGGCGCTGCTTCCGGGAGTTGTTGAGGTCCGCGAGGTCTCGAGCGATCGTACTGAACAGG
Organism: Hydnum rufescens UP504; assembly: GCA_014904985.1. NCBI lineage: Eukaryota > Fungi > Basidiomycota > Agaricomycetes > Cantharellales > Hydnaceae > Hydnum > Hydnum rufescens. The sequence goes on along the minus strand of MU129029.1, from coordinate 18,226 downwards.
TTCGTCAGGTTTGCGGGCGGTTTATTCTTGTTGAAGCCATAGTATGACCCTTACGTTCAAGCTCAGAAATGCGGTTCATGCATGAGCGAAGGATGGACGATTTCCCCGCACCCGCCGTGCCGCACAACCAAAGCACACGAGATGATTCGTTAGAGCTCAATGTTATTGAATCAAATGGCGGTGTATCCGCTCCAACAGCCCAACGCACTATAGCATCAATGATCTCGGTACATGTGCCTGGCAAGCACCCTTGATCCAGATCGTGATGGGCCTCCGGGGCGTATTTTAGTTCGCTGAGCATTTGCAAGTCCCCTGGGGACCATCTTAGAACACATGTTTTGACTGAAGATATACAAGAAGCACTTACGGACTTCAGTCACGACGTCTAAGACGCGATGCATAATGACAGAGGATTGTATGTTGGCATGATCAATCAGACTCTGTCGGAATGTCTCAAGGGTCGTCTTGTAGGTATTGATCCGTGCATCCACAAGAGATGCTGTGTACTTCAGAGTGCGTTTGACTGCGGCCGAGATTGCTCAATGGAGTAAATAGAGCATGTGGGATTTCACATACCAAAGGACCCATCCCTGCAATAGTCCCGAATGAAATACACACATTCCATTATTTGGTGCAGTATTTGGTTGATGATGTCTTGATCCGTTTTCGAGCGTTTCTTCAACACCTCGGCTTTGTCGGCAAAGGAGCAGCTATCCGCCATAGTCTGGACTAAACCCATCACTTTCGCATCTCGCTCACTCTGGGCAGAAGCGATCTAACGGAACACTTGTCAGATAGCATACAGATATAGCACCTGATCCTAGTCCTACCTTATACGCTGCGGAGACGACTCCCCATGCTAACTTGATCCAAGGGTGAGTCTGTTTGTAAATACTTCTTAGTGGTTGTGGCCCACTGGTAGTTGGGGATCAAACGTGCCTCGGCGAGTATATCGGCAACTTTGACAAGTGCACCGAGGCGACTCAACAGCGGTTGCCAAGCATTGAACTGGGCCGTGATTTCTGTTGCAAGTAGGGCGGTAACTTGAATGGCATCGTTGGTCACCGCTACTCCAGGACCTAGCTGCTCGGCAGCCTGATTGGCATCCTGGATAGCCTCACCAGTGGATGCGAGAGAGGATGCCACATATACTGTCAACTCTCCGAATTTGTCATTGGCGTCATCCCTCAAAGCGAGGCGTATCTCTGCAGGGATACAGACCATATATGAGCGTGGTCCAATATTTAGATAAACATGAGCAGGTTCACCTTTGTCCATCGCAGAGGAGAGATCCAAAGCACACGATGCAACGATCCACCCTGAACGCCCGAAACGGCGCTCACGCAACTCTATAGCCACTCTGCAATCGATAGGTGTTGGAGTAACCATACTGCCGAGAGAATGTGAATGAAGGGCGATGAAGGACGAGCGAGTGAACGAGACCTACAACTCTTCCCCAAATGGATCCTTCCACATCAGGGCACCATGTATTACTTTAGTGTAGGCTGATTTTGGGGAACGAAGTCCAGTGATGGTAGCAGGAGGCTGAATGGTGAAGTGAAGGCGATATCGCTTTGATGTGTGTAGAAGATGGCTGCTGCATCTGGCCTCTATCGCAAGGGCGAAACAGACTATTGAGATACGAATTGCTGGTCCGCAAGTAGAAGACATACCTGAAATATACACTTTGCGCATGTCTGCTGGGTTCGGCGAGTCTTTGGACACCAAGATGTTCAAGAGAGCACTGTAGCTGATGGATTGCCTAGACGTTTAAAGATGATAGACAGTGGTGTGATGCGGAGGTGGAGATCACTTTACGACCACGTGGCAGAGATCCCATTGCGAGCATCTGGTCCGGGGCCTCCCATCTAAAATTGGTTATGTATTGCTCTGGTCAGTGCCGCCAGTGCGCAGATATGCTCCGAAAAGGTCAAAGATCCATTTTCGGAGAGGTCTGACTTTCAGGATGGTCAATGTCATGGTCAATGAGGTCACTCATTAGGAAATTGCTGACATAATCGTATGGCCGTTGTTGCCCTGCGGACAGTAATTGCCTTCAGGTGTGGGCAAGCACGGTCAGTCACTATATATGTCAACAGATCGCGGTTTGTCATTATAGTTGGAATCTGTCCCTTCCATCGCAGTGGCCTTCTCTTCATATTTGATATCTGCCACCACGCTGCTCTCCCGCCGCAATCGTGAATGCAGCGATACTAGGGGAGTAGATGATGAGAGTTGATCGACGTTGGGATCCAGATTCTTTCCTCGGGCTTCTCCTCGGCGCGGCCAGCTGATGGGGCTCCCTCCATTTCGCTACGAATGATACTGTGGGGCAATGGTCGAATCCTGCCAGCCTCTACATCCGTGAGTGCCGCATGCAACTGCCGTGAGATGGCTGAGACATGCTCTTCCGAAAGCAATCATGGGGCACTCTTCGATAACTGTAATCCTATACTAAAGTACATGAAGGAGACGCTAGCGAGTCTGGATTGTTCTATCGTCGTATCACCAAGAATTGTTATCACTACTAGCGTGGTTGTGTGAGAGAGTTGCGAAGCAACTCTCGGTGCATGAGTGTCGCCGGATCTGACTGTGCACCCCAAACAGCTGGTGCGCCAAACCATAGTCAGGTCCGGCAGGATTGCGCTATCACCCCAAACAGCACCAGAGGGATATATTTGTGTTCATTACCCATTGCTCTACTTCTTCGGCCACTTAGCCCTACTCGTTACTATTGCTGTGCTGCTGTGGCTGCGTATGCGCGCCTCTTGTATTTCCTTCCACCTTGCCACCAAAATAGGATCTGTTTCCTCGAAGTAAGCTTCCATTGAGGTGTCCACCCTAACTCATGCTGCTGCCTCATGTATATGCTGGGGAATGATGGACTGGGGGTTCCTCCAGTAGAGGTAAAAGGCATCCGAGCTCCACCGGCCCAGTTTCTGGACGATCTGGATGTCAGTTCCACGCTCCAGCAAGAATGTCGTGCCTCCAATGCGGAAGCTATGGCCAGATGGTGCCTCCAGGCCTGCACTGCGCCAGATGCTTGAGAAATGGTCCATTATCCTTCGTTTCACAGGGGGTTCCCAGCCTGTTGCGGTCTCGTAGGCAAAGAAATGGCCATGAGGGGGAACATCACAGTTGATTTCAAGGTGCCTCTCAATTGTGCGGTAAGGGCAGGTTGGTCCATCCTCATAGGTGAGAATGAGCTCTGCACCCCGCATTTGCGCAGTTTTGGTCCAAGGGATATGAAGAGACATTGACTTGACTGTCCCGGACTCTTGCCATCGAAGTCTGGCACTGCACTGGACATGATGGTCAGCTCGGAAGGTGTTCTTGGCAGGGACTGTCACTTCTCCTAGTCTCAGGCGGCCGTGGAAGGCAGAGCAAGCAATTGCCCAGCAGGCTGCATCATAGGTGTTGCAGAAATCCATTTGGCAGTAAATTGTGTGAAGGTGAGGGATAGTGACTGGGGGGCGGGATCCCTTAGTGATGACTCGGGTGCAAGTTTCTTGCACCCTGCCAGAATGAGGGCTATGTGTGGGCTTCCACCATGCCAGGGGACATCATGGTATCTGTGCCAGGCTGCCAGCCCTGAGAACCAGCTTTTGACGGCTGCCTCACCGACTACCCCTGCCATATCTGCCACGAAACAGCCTAAGAGGATTTCGTCCCCTGGTAGTCGTTTTTGTTCCACAATTTCATTGTTGTCTGCCCACTCAATCCACCGAAGCAGGCCCGTGGCGTAAGTCTGGCAGGTGGACCTCTTGAGGGCATGCTGCATCACCCACTGGACCTTCCCGAGGGCTAATGCCTGGTCTGGGTAGTGGAGAATCAAATCTGCTCTTTTGGCTACCACCTGTGGTGAGACCCAACAAAACATTCAGTGTTCAGCTCGGACCCATGGCCGGAAAGCTGATGGTCAGGGAGCTGGCCGGCCACCTCTTGGTTTTTGGCCTACTGACATTGGTATAGGGTAAACTGTAAAGGAACCAGTCTGCTGAAAGAGCACCCTATCTATAGGCAAAAGGGAAAACAAGGAATGAATTAAATCCATTAGGACTGATTATACTTCAAAAAGGAAGGGGATGAGTTCCGTCGGGATCTCAAAATGGTCCAAAAGCCTCTCCAACCCACCAAAATCTCCCCTGGATACCTGATCTGCTGGGTTTGCTGCACTGGCCACATATTCCACCTGAATATTGAAATTTGCCCAACTGCAAACCTCCCAGCCACATTGTACTGCCTCGTTAGACCATGAATTGTGGCTGCAGCCTCGATTGAAGGCTCCATTTGCTCCCTGGTTGTCGGCTAAGACCTTTACCAACTGCCCTTGGGCGCCATGAGTGCACAGCCACCTAATTGAAAATTCAATTGCAATGCTCTCGGCACCACCGATGTCACACCCCCCCCTCCCTAGGGTGCCTGGCTTCCATTTCCAAGCCTTATAACAGTCCTTGACACATAGTCCAATCCCCCAGCCTGAGGAAGCATCCACTGATATACCATAGTCGATTGGCATGCCATGGCCACTTAGGTTGCGAAAGACTCCTGGCTGTGAGAGCTGGTTGGTCCACCAGCGGATGTCACAGAGTGCTGAATTTGGGATTGTGTGCATCGTGTGTGGTGACTGGAATCTGTTCATGAAGTGTTGGATTGCAAGGAGGTGAGAATGGCCTTGGAAATACACAAAGGTGATGTGCACACCTCGGTCAACCACTTAGAGGGGCCTTAATAGGTATGTCAAACTGTGTCAAATCAAAAGCCTAGCAGGCATCAGAATCCTTTGATATCAAATAATTTCAGGAGGGTGACCTTAGGTCAATCCATAAGTCTGCCATCGGGGATTTTGATATCAAACTCACAACCTCCAAGGTTTCTCATGGTATGGCGGCAGATATCAAGTCAATTAATGTGTTATATACATAGAGCAATTAACAAGAAGTCAAGTTCTTCAGAGATTAAGAAATTAAATCCAAGAAATAGGTGTAGTATATCAAATGAAGGGAAAACTTTTGTCTTAAAAAAGGCCAAGGGAAGGCAGAGGCACTCAAAGTGCATGAAGCACTTGCCTCTTGTCCCTTGTCTCTGCTGCGTCTATCTGGATAATCTTGCTGCCCTAGTAGCCATTACAATAACTAGCCAACTTTCCCTGGCTTTGGAAGCTTGTGCCTTTGGGAACTCTAGCAGGGAAAAGGCAGTAAAGCAGGGTCACCCTCCTCTTACTGATCCCTTCTCTCCTTAGGTAGTGACTGTGCAACTTGGCCAGTCAGCTACTTTACATATCTTTCATCAATTCACAGACTCATTCCTTTGCATCCTTTCTCCTGTGCTGACAGGGAAAAGCCAGTGCTTAGCCCTGTGTGCAGCTCCTCCCACCCAAAGCAGTGCTAAAGGGTGGTGTGATTTCCTTTCAGCCTTCTTATCCCTTGAATCCGCTCCTATCTGGCTCCCAAAACCTGTCAACTTTGCTTTGTCCAAGTACGATAGCAAGTGCCCTCCTGAATCTGGGAGGCAGTTTTGTTACAGAAGTGGTACTAAATTAGGTCCCATGTGACTGACCAGCCTGACGCCACTTTCCAGCATGGACTAGGACTTTGGAGCACATAGAGATTTCCATTGAGGGGACTTGACCACAACCTCATTTTTTTGCATTCTGTATTAACACTTGGCTTTCCATGATTGAGTCAAGCACCAGAGTGGCCAAAAGTTGTTGTAGCAGAAAGCAAATTCCATTTAGATTGGGAACATGGAGAAAGGCAGATTGAAAAATAGGCAGGTATGAAGTGTGCTGGTCCATGTTTTTTTCAATATTTAAAACAGGGTTATTGCCTTTGCCCACTGCCTCAATATAATGGTGGTCTCCTAGGCCAAACATGGCACCAGAGACCTCCAGTCAGACACCAAGAACCCTCCAGATCCTATTTATTGTGGGGCCAGAGGCTCCAAGGACAGATTAGATGTATATATATATTGGACTGACACAGTTTACATCAGTTTACATGGCTACTTCTATCAATATTGAGTCTTCCGAGCCAATTTGGCTCTGAAGAAGCCAGTTTGGTTCTGAGGAAGCAAATATGCCAGTTCCCACAGGGTGGCCATTTTTCTCACAGGGCCCATGGCTCAAAAGCACTGTTACAAATAAGTTCCCACGGGGTGACCATGTTTGGTCCAAGGGACTTTGCACTATAAACAAAAACGGGAAGTGTAAATAAGACCTCGCAAGCTCGGTCAATAAAAAACTCACCTTTTGACCACACCTGCAGTGGTGGGTGTGGTTGTCTGCCTGCCTTTCCTTTGTAGGCAGTTGGTATGTGAGGACACAACTCAATGCTGGCAATTGCCAGATCCCAAAAGCACTCAAGTGCTGTCACCACAAGTACCATCTAAATTAATGGCCAGTATATAGACAAGGAATATGTTATTATGTAATATATATTTTCCCAAAAGATGACAAAGACAACCATAGTGGGTCAGAGCTCAATGAGGCATGAAATGCCTACATTGCAAGCTGAATTAAGCCAGTTCTATAGGTTGAAATGGGCCCAAATGCAAATATATTTGTGGCATATATGCCCTCTATGTGGATGATTAATTATATCAGATGTTCCATCAATTTTTCAATTTTTTGTGCCCTCAATTCCCTATTTAGGGAATTGAGGGCATGAAAAATTGAAAAATTGACAGAACATCTGATAAAATTAATCATCCACATAGAGGGCATATATGCCACAAATATATTTGCATTTGGGCCCATTTCAACCTATAGAACTGGTTTAATTCAGCTTGCAATGTAGGCATTTCATGCCTCATTGAGCTCTGACCCACTATGGTTGTCTTTGTTGTCTTTTGGGAAAATGTATATTACATAATAACATATTCCTTGTCTATATACTGGCTATTAATTTAGATGGTACTTGTGGTGATGGCACTTAAGTGCTTTTGGGGATCCAGCAATTGCTGGCATTGAGTTGATTGAAATGTGCATACATTGACTGAACAGGAAACCAACAGGCAGGCACAGATGACCACACACCTGCAGCAGTGGGTGTGTGGTCATACAAGGTATGTCTTTTCATGAATTGTAATAGATACATTGGCACAAAAAGAGCAGCAAAAGCTGCGCTTTTTGTGCTGCTTTCGAATTTTTTTACTAATGTGCTTTTAATTATTCTAGCTGGGCCCTCGTCCAATGCATGATGGTAACCCACAAAATGACCAGAGCCCAAACACCCATGTGACACACCAATGTGAACACAGCACAGCAACACAACATGACATGCCAACACAATGCAACATGCCAATGCAACATGCCATGCCAATGTGCCCAGGACATGACATGTGGCACCATGCCAAACAAGGATGCAGCCACGTCAAATGGGGATGCAACCATGCCAAACAAGGATGCACCCATGCCTAATGTGGGCACCAGGAATCACACACCCACCATGGTGGGTGTGTGGTCCTATGTAAGGTGAGTCCCTGGCCTGCCCAGTAGCTGCACCCATGCAGAAAGAGCAGCAAAAGCTGCTCGTTTTGCATGGTGTTCAATTATTAACTGATTTAAATTTCTCATCCTGTAGGTCTCAACTTCTCTTGCAAGCAAATACTGATGCAAACCCCCCCCCCCTGGCAACCCCACTTATTGACACCTGATCAACAAGGCACAGAGAGGACCCTGTATGAACCACTGTATGTATGACCCAAAGTACACAGCCCAGTACCCCACACTCCCACAGTGGGTGTGGGGTACTACAAGGTATTTTTTAATTTTTAATTTTCATTTCTTATTCTTGTGGCACAAAAAGAGCAGCATAAGCTGCTATTTTTGCACTGCATTACTGTTCTACTAATGCTTCATCAATTGTTTCTTTAGATCCTGAACCAGAACCCCTGCAAACCCCCAACTATGAACCTGCCAAATGAGACACCATGAACAATAACCATGAATGAGCCCCCACAAATGAAAACCAACTCCCTTGAGGGAGTGCCCAAAGGGAACCAGCCCCTGACCGGGGGTGTATGGTGGGTATATGCAGATGCAGGCACATAACCCACATGAACCATGCCCCCCAGGGGGGGGGGGTAATATGTATATAATAATAGTAGTAATAATAATAATAAATAGTAAACAAATAATACTAAATAAGTATATAATCTAGCACAGCCATGGATTGGCCAACAGATGGCCAAAAAACTGAATTGAAATGGCCTGATTTCAGCCATAAGGTCTGGGGGACCTATTAGGTACCATTTTCTGCCCCGAAAGTGTAATATAGTGTATTACATAAGGGAGTTCAAACTCAAAAGTCATGTATATATGGCAGATGCCAAGATTGAATAAGTAACTTTTGCCCAGACCTCTACACCTAGCGAGAACCATGAACCCTCTTGCCTCTTGTCTCTTGTCTCTGCTGCTTCTATCTGGATATCTTGCTGGCCCCTAGTAGCCATCAATACTAGCCCTTTCCCTGGCTTTGGACTTGTGCCTTGGGACTCTAGCAGGGAAAGCAGTAAGCAGGGTCACCCCTCCTCTTACTGATCCCCTTCCTCTCCTTAGGTAGTGACTGTGCCACTTGGCCAGTCACTACTTTACTATCTTTCATCATTCACTCCATTCCTTTGCATCCTTTTCTCCTGTGCTCAGGGAAAAGCCAGTGCTTAGCCCTGTGTGCAGCTCCTCCACCCAAAGCCAGTGCTAAGGGTGGTGTGATTTCCCTTTCACCTTCTTATCCCCTTATCCCCTCCTATCTGGCTCCCAACCTGTCAACTTTGCTTTGTCCAAGTACGATAGCAAGTGCCCTCCTGAATCTGGGAGGCAGTTTGTTACAGAAAGTGGTACCTAAATTAGGTCCCCCATGTGACTGACCAGCCTGACCCACTCTTCCACATGGACTAGGACTTGGAGCACATAGAGATTTCCATTGAGGGGAGCTTGACCAACAACCTCATTTTTTGCATTCTGTATTACACACTTGCTTTCCATGAATTGAGTCAAGCAGCCAGAGTGGCCAAGTTGTTGTACAGAAAGCAAATTCCCATTTAGATTGGGAACATGGAGAACAGATTGAAAAATAGCAGGTATGAGTGTGCTGGTCCCTGTTTTCATATTAACAGGTATTTGGCCTTTGCCCACTGCCTCAATATAATGGTGGTCTCCTAGCCAAACATGGCACAGAGCACCTCAGTCAGCCACTTAGAGGGGCCTTAATAGGTATGTCAAACTGTGTCAAATCAAAAGCCTAGCAGGCATCAGAATCCTTTGATATCAAATAATTTCAGGAGGGTGACCTTAGGTCAATCCATAAGTCTGCCCTTGGGGATTTTGATATCAAACTCACAACCTTTAAGGTTTCTCATGGTACAGCAGCAGATATCAAGTCAATTAATGTGTTATATATGCATAGAGCAATTAACAAGACATCGAGTTCTTCAGAGATTAAGAAATTAAATCCAAGAAATAGGTGTAGTATGTCAAATGAAGGGAAAACATTTGTCTTAAAAAAGGCCAAGGGAAGGCAGAGGTACTCAAAGTGCATGAAGCACACAAAAGCATGCAAAGCACACATCCGAGACATCCACAAGCAGAGATTGGGTGGAAGAATTTAGAGAGGAAATCCATCATCAAACCCTTGATTCAAGCCAAGGTTCAAATCAGGGTACCTCACAAACAGGGATGCCATCAAGGGATCATCATGTGGGTTGTATTCTTGCTGGTTTTGACCATATCCCCTGGCCCAGTCCATTGTACCATTGATGACACTGCTCGAAGCATTCCCACTAAATTGATCATTGACAACACCATCGACGGAAGACCCAGCACCACCCCAAGTAGTTCCACTAGATTGACCACCAACAGAACTTGCTCCACCTGGATTTTCAAATGTATCTGTTGCAGGGCCATCATCGTCACTGGGCTCGTCGATGAATTCAGCAGACATTGGATGCTTAGGGCCCATCCTCTTTTTCTTCCATGAGTGGCCATTGCCTTGAGAGGCCTGCTTCCTGGGCCCAGAAGCACCACCTGCGACAGGAGTCCCATTGGCAGTGTTGGCATTGGACTCTTTTGGCTCCCCCAGTCCATCCACTTGAGCAACAGTCAGGAGTGGGTTATTGAATTGATCAGAGACAATTACAGTGTCACTGGGAAGCTTCCCATTATTCTCCTGGGCGATATGCTTGAGCTGAGTAACTCGGACCTTTGTTGAATCAGCTGATGGCTGGAAAAAGGTATGCCAAAGCTTCTTCCAACTCTCTGTTCGGACTACAGCAACATCAAGGGACAAGAGACTTGGAAATTCAGATTCCGTAACCCAATTCTCAATCTTCAACTCGTTGTTGACAAGGAATTGGGGGAGACTTGCCCAAGGTATACGCAGTACCCGACCAATCAGAGGAGTCAGAAGGTTATTGAGCTCCTCTGAAATCTCCTTCCGCATCAGATGCATAGACTTTGGAATCTTTTGCTTCTGATTTTGGCATAAAAGATGTTGCCCCTGATAGACCAGGATGTGGGAATGAATCATCTTCAATGACATACTGTCTTTTGGGAAAGACAAATTTAGCCAGTCCTTCATCGCTGGCAAGCCGGTGAATAGAGCATTCTGTTTCGAAGCCACCTCGTCAGGAACGTCGCTGACAATTCCACAGAACCCGTGGATGTTCATAGTGGCCATCCATTTCAAGTCATCCTTCCAGCGTTACATAGTCTGCTTAATGACTTTGCCCATCGTGGCCGGTGAGAGGGCAATATCAAAAGCTTGGGCTGCCTGTGCTGATCCACAAGCTCCTTCGATTTCTTTTTCCATGCATCGGAGTCTTCACCACCATGTGCAGAAATGAGCTCACAATAGGCTGGCTGTATGACTTTTTCCACATACTTGTGATGGGGACAGTCTGGCTCGGGGTCCTTCTCATACGAGGCCTGATACGCATTCCATGGATTCCCAGCACTTCGCTGTTCTCTCGTGCTTATTGCAAGGTTCCCGATCCGCATCACAGACTCAAGAGGCCTGTCCCACTCTTTCACCTTGCATTTGAGCTCATGGTTCATGGATTCAACAATGCCTCTGATCTCAGTGACTTGTTTGTCTGTAAATGGTCCACCCTGTGATTTGATTTGCGCAGTGTCACCCTCCTCGGCAACCGAGTCGTCATCCTCAACATCTGGATTCCCATCATTTGGATTTGGTGGATCCAAAATGACTGAATTTTCACACTGATGATATAGACCAGAAGGCTTGACCTCATGATCAAAATCCCCAACGAATGGAGAATTGCCAAATGTGTGAGATGAGGTATGACTTGGGGGCTGGGGAGACCAAGTGGTGGCCTGAGCGGGGGACTGAGCAGGAGACCGAGTGCGAGGACAACCACGAGAGTGATTGCAAGATTGAGCACGATGAATACAGGGCAATTGAGCATGAGGAATACGGGGTGATTGAGCACGAGGAATACAGGGTGATTGAGCACGAGGAATATGGGGTGATTGAGCACGAGGAATATGGGCAATTGAGCACAAGGAATATGGGGCAATTGAGCACAAGGAATAGGGGGCAATTGAGCATGAGGAATACAGGGCAATTGAGCACGAGGAATACAGGGCAATTGAGCACAAGGAATACGGGGTGATTGAGCACAAGGAATACGGGGTGATTGAGCACGAGGAATACAGGGTGATTGAGCATGAGAAAGACCAGGAAATGGAGTGGGAGAACCAGCAGGAGATGGGGAGTGACCAGCAGGATTCGAAGAATAAGGAATGGACTGTAGTGGAAGTCAATTTAAAGCAATCTAGGAAATAAAATGGATAGGAAACACACTGTAGGTACACTGGGATGGTTTCTAGATCGAGGTGGAGTGAGCTGAACTGTTTGTTGGTGCGATTGCAACGACAGAATGTCAATAAACCACTCATTACACTGAGGGACAGGGTGCATAATGGGGGTGCTGGAAGCTTTGCCAGTTGTGTCAGAAGACTCTCTCGTCTGGGCCCACTAGCAGATTCACTGCTTGTTGAAGGGACTGTGGTGTCATTGGTTATTGTAGAGGACCAGGCCATTCAACCTGCTGGGGTGGCAGCAGGCCTTGTGGTCCTTTTTCGGGCTTGATATGTCTTAGGTGGCATATCGGGCTAGGAGTCAGCTCATGAAAAAAAGTAGTAGAAGTGGGGGGTACAGAAAGTGCACCCTCGCAACTTCAGGCTACAACATTGAGGGAATGGATGGCGAGATATCACATGGTGCAAAGTAGGAATAGGGAGAGCACAAAAAACTGTGCTGTCCTAAACCAGGCTTTGAGGGATTGAAAGTGTCAGGTAGTTGGAAGACAGCGAGTGTGGCAGGAGTGAATGAGATGCCAAAAAAAGCAGATGGAAAGCAGGCGATAGGGGTGCAGTGTGCACCGTCTTTGACCAGACTCTCCAAGAACCCCCAAAGGCTGGCAAGAGGTAGGAGTGCAAGGTGTAGCCCTGGGACTTCGCAGGTTTGTTGGAAGACAACCAAAAGCCAGTAGAAGGAGTGTAGTGGATGGAAAGTCTTCAGTGGAGCAGGAAATAGGGAGTGTATGGTCACACTGTCCAAAACCAGACTCCACCAGAGACTGTTAATGTTGTGCAAGTGAACGATATTCCCGGACATTGCCGGTAAACGATTCTTCAGTACAGACGGATGTATATATTATTGTATGAATGAGTACATGCACAATATATGTAAGATGATAATATTAACGTCGAGGAATGGAGGATAGAGAGGAAAGTGCAGGAGGTTGAAGGCAACGACAGGATGCAGGAAATGGCAGAGGGAAGGCAGCAACGAGCTGGCAGTGTGGGGAAATGGGCTGGTGGTGAAGGGGATGGTTGAATAGCATATGAACGAGAGTAAGGCTAGAGATATACCTACTCATCAATCCACTTGTGGAATCGAGGCTGGTCCCTATTTAACTCCAAGACAATACACCATGCCGGCTGGATCCTTGTTCATCCAAAATTCTCCGTGCTCGAATGAACCTTGCTCCCTCCAAGATCAGCATATGCCCATCTGGAGATCTGGCGTATGTCAGATATCATCATGCCCCCAGGCACTGGCCAAATGTTCTCACAGAAAGCCAAAGCAGTACCCTTTGCCGGAGCCCTGTGCACGATCATCTGCATCTCCATGCATCGCATACTGACTGTCACGGTGCCTGGGTCTTCCTTTCATGCATGATGGAGTCATCTGCTGAGCCATTCAGTGTCAAACTCGACACTAATCATGGCACGAGTTCGCTCATGCTTGGGAGGAGCAGGATGAGGGTCGAGTAATGCAGGATACTGAATATAGTCAAGCATCTCAGGGATAGCATCACTGGGTGTCGCATAACGGCATGGTCCAACAGCCAGGAGCTCCTGGATCTCAGCAGTTGAGATTGCATTGATGTACACCTCCTGCATGTACCTTACTTCAGCAACTCCAAAACAATTCACCAGTGTATCCATGTACAGGAAAGGGAGAAGTGTCTTGCCACCGCATGAAGATACCAAGACACTCCAACATGAATCCCGTTTGGCCACATCCTTGAAGAGGAGGTACATGTGGTACATTGTGCCCTTCTTCTGAATGGGTTTCACCCTCCGTGCTGCCAGCACACCCAGATGAGGGTTCTGGTGCACCCAGGTCAAGGGGTCCTCTTGGCCATCGACACCTGCAATATCCAATGCATACCATTGGCTAGCCTCAGGCATTCTGGTGGAGGCCACGGCATGCTCATGTCTGAAACACTCAGTGCAACGCTGGCAGTAGGTGCCACAGAGCCTTGAGGAAACGGCATTGGCGCAGGCCCTAAGCGACTCAGGAGAGGTGTAGCCTCAGGTTGGGGTGGTGATGGAGGATCCTGACAACTGGGCGGTGGTCCAGAGGACAGTGGCGGTGTCCGACTGTGGTGACACAGTTGAGATGGGCCTGGACGTGCATACTCTCAGGATGGAGAGAGGGACGGCCTCCATGCTGGCTGTGGCAGGGGCTGATGGGTTGGTGCCTTTGAAGACAAGGCACTCTGCCAAGGTCCATCCCACATCTGCCCATCATGATCATCCCTGAAGCAGCCATGGCTCTGGCGCTCAAGCTCTTGGACGCTCGGGAGCTTGATGGCTCCCATTGCCTTCCCAACTCCCCAGGTCGTCCCCTTGGCGGTTCTTGTTGCACTGCTCGTGGCCCCCTTGGTGGCTCCAGGGGTGATCTTGGCCTTCCTTTGGGTGGCCAGAGTGGAAGGATGGACCTTGACAAGCGGGAGACCAGGCTCGATGAGGAGGAGAGGGGACTGATGAAAAGAAGATGGAGCAGGGCAGGGAGAAGGTGCCCGGTGATGGTGGGACCAGGCATGGCCAGGGGGAGACAGGGACCAGCAGTGAAACAGTGCACGGTGGGGAGAGAATGACACATGAGGGGGAGATGGCACATGATGAAGAGGAGATGGCACACAATGAGGGGATTGTGCATGACAAGGGGATCGTGCACAACGAAGGGATCATGCACAATGAGGGGATCGTGAATGACAAGGGGATTGCGAATGACGAGGGGATCGTGAACAATGAGGGGATCACAAACGATGAGGGGATCGCGAATGACAAGGGGATCGCGAATGATGAGGGGATCACGCTTGACGAGGAGGCAGGGACAAACGATGGGGAGATGGTGCACAAGGTGGAAATGGGTCACTCACTGGAGTGACAGGAGAATATGTGGGAGTGTGAGGAGAACCAGGCTCAAGAGAAGTAGGGGTCAGGGTCGGAGTGCATGGCCGAGCAGGATTCGGCACAGAAGCAGGGGCAGAAGGAACAGGAAGGCAGGAACTGGAGGGGCAGGAACTGGAGGGGCAGGAACTGGAGGGCAGGAACTGGAGGGGCAGGAACTGGAGGGGCAGGAACTGGAGGGGCAGGAACTGGAGGGCAGGAACTGGAGGGGCAGGAACAGAAGAGGGAGCAGGTGCAACAGAGGCATGTCCACCCTGTTGAAGGCGCACATGCTCTTCTGCTTCCCATTTCAGTCTTTCTGCTTCAAGCCTTTGAGCCTCCTCCAGCGCTCTGATCTGGGGGGCTGCCACTGTGTCTGCCTCAGCATGCCATCTCTCCTGGGCAAGTTTTTTCGCCTGCTTTTTTTCGCCTTTGAGGGGCCATCGGAGGATCTCCACAATTGCATAACTGCAGTCTCGAAGTCAGTTTGGGGAGGCTTCCCATTGTGCCATTTCCCCCTCTTCTTCCCCTGGGCACCTTGAAGAACTTTAGTAATTTGAGACTTTGCAGTACCATCTCCACTTTCGGCAGTGAGTACTAGGGCCTTTGCTTCAGCCTCCTGTTTTGCATCCAAGTGAGGAGTAGGATTGAGATCATAGTCCCCCTCATTCTCCCAATTATTGTTGTCCTCGTCATAGGGGTTCCCCATGATGTCATCATAGATATTGAAACCATGATCCTCCATGTTATTGCCCACTGCCTTTGATGAAGAAGCCATTGGACTGTCATCCTCATTGACATAGATTTTTATCACCTCCCCGAATTCGTATTTGTAATAGAACTTTGGCACCTTGTATGCCTGGGCAGCAGGCCACAGGCCACGACCAAGGAAGTCCTGTAAAGTGACCACATCAGTCTTGCAAATTTTGCCAGCAGGCAAAACACGCGATGCAGCTTCACAGAGAGGACGATCATTGTGATCAAGTTCACCAGGATATCCCAAATGCAGCCTGATGAACCAATTGACCAGGTGCTGCACATGAACTAGTGGAACATTGATGTGTATGATATACTTGGTGACATCAACATTCTGCTTGTCCCACTTCTTCATTGCAGCAAAATATTCGGCCACTGCAGCTGCAGCTGCCTCAGGAGAGTCAGGACAACGATCAGGCACAGTATCACAATGGTCACGATGCGGATACTCCACGACACCAAAGACTGGTGTAGGGTATTGCACGGGGTTTCAAAACCCACGGGTTTTGACCCCGCGGGGGAGATCCCCGCAGGGTGGGAGTACCAATATGGACCTGTGACTAAAACCCGCCAAGAACCTGCCATCCCCAGGAATATGCAGGCGGGTTTGATCTGAGACTATGTAGGGAGTCCCAGACTATTGATACTACTGTAATGTCCCTACTTGCTACTCAGGCAGTCAAGTTCAGCTCATTATACAATTCTCAAATATTCTCATAATGAATATTATATTTATTCAATAATTACATAATTACGATTGTACTCAGCTGAATAATATTTGTATCAAAAATGTGAAAAAAGAGGATGAACCCATCAGGCCAAATTCCCCCCATAATGTGGGGCTTCACAGGTGTTCTGGGATTGTGCAGACATTCAAGGGCTGGGCCCTTGGGCAGCTGTGCGGTGGTATTTCGTATGGGCCCTTGACCATATTTGTGTTGGGTGTGTTTTCATAGTGAGGGGAAGCCTAGAATAATAAATAATACATCATTAGTAAAAAAAGAACCCAGGCAGCACCAAAAGAGCAGATTCACTGCTCTTTTGGTGCCTGTGTATATGTAGTGATTGAACACCCACCTAGATCACCACACACCCGCTGCGGCAGGTGTGTGGTGTTCGATGAGAGGTATCACCAATGATCAATAGACTCTGCTGGTTATCCTTCAGAGTTTGGGTTTGAGCAGGTTCATCGTGAGATGGAAGTTTCTTCCCTTCTTGAGCCGTGATTGTGCAGTGGGTGGTTGTTCAAGGGCTGGACCCTCGGGCAGGGTCTGGGGTGGCTGGGCAGTCCGTATTTCAGGTGGGACCTCGTCTGTGTCATCATCAGGCGGGTGTTCACACAGCAAGGGGCCATCTAGAATAACGAATGGTACATTAGTAAAAAAGAGAACAGACAGCACCAAAAGAGCTGCAGCAGCAGCACTTTTGGCATGATTGTATGTATATTGACAGAGAACTCACCAGATTACTACACACCCGCTTTGGCGGGTGTGTGGTACCATGTTTTATCCATCATCACATACTGTGCAGGTCTTCATGGGCTCAGGGAGCTGGACCCTCGAGATTTCGGTGGCTGCGCATGTCCGTATTATGCGGGGGGCTTCGTTTGGGCCAATTTTCACACAGGGGGGCAGCCTGGAATAACAGATAGTACATTAGTAAAATAAAAGAGAAGCAACACCAAAAGAGCAGCTACTGCTGCTCTTTTTGGCGCCATTGTACAAGTTTTAATTTAAACACTTATCAGATATAGCCACCCCTGCCGAAGTGGTGTGTGGTTGTATTTTATTGGTCAGTACTTTACAGCCATTCGGAGGCCAGGCCCTTGGTGTTCGGCGGCTGCATGTCTCATCATGTTCACATGGACAATTATGACTCGGACATTGCCGGCTCATCAGCGTTGAGCCTCACCCCGACATCAAGCCCAATGGGCATGGGATCAGGGACGTTGAAATGACTGATGAGAGCACAATGGATGTGTCCATGGCTCTCATTTCGTTCAAAACCACACCATTCGTCGAGGGGTCCCTATTAGCTAAAGCTGCACTTGTAAGTGGACCTTGATCTATTTATTTTTCCTCTTTTTAAATTCTTTTCTCTATATGAACTCTCCAACGCACACCACATTATCTCCCGCACAGTTCAAGTTTGTGCAATCCACTCTCTGCACCCTCAGAAAACAAAAGGACACCATCCCATTGAACCCGCCTGTCGACTACATTGCATTGGGTATCCCCCACTATCCTAAAATTATCAGACACCCTATAGACCTTTCTACAGTTGACAAGAAATTTTCTGCCTCCAACCCCTCAATACCTGATCCAGGCTCCAGGCGCTTGCGGGTGAGTCTATACCATGAAGGTAAGCTTATTTATTTATTTTTCATGCAATGCGTACACTGCTGCACAAAAAGAGCAGCCCAAGCAGCTCCTTTTGCGCAATTTTTTACTAATGTATTATTATTTTAGGTCATTGCATCACATTCGATCGACAGACCCCAGCACCTGCCAGAACCAATGACGACAATACCAGAGAAAAGGAGGTACCACCACACCTGCTGTGGCAGGTGTATGGCAATTAAGGTAAGGTTATTTATTTTTCATGCAATCCATATGCCATCACACAAAAAGAGCAGCCCAAGCTGCTCTTTTTGTGCAACTTTTTTTTTTTTTTTACTAATGTATTTATTATTCTAGGTCATTGCATCACACTCAATCAACAGACCTGCACGAACCCCACAACAGCACCCGCCAGAACCAACGA
>MU129028.1:149147-195813 GCA_014904985.1 Hydnum rufescens UP504 | reverse complement strand
ACTATGGTTGCTGAAGTTAGGTTACAAACCTGGAAAACCTGAGTTCAAACCTGAACCTGACCCAAGTCAGGTTCCATTGGGGTCAGGTTTCATGTAATTTTCCTCAGGTCAGGTTCAGGTTTTGGGCCCCCATGTTTTCAGGTTCAGGTTAGGTTCAGGTTTAACCCAGGTTCAAACCTGAATCATGAGCCCCTTCAGACATGAGAAATATCTGAGCTCAACACTGATTTTAACCATAATCCAGCACTGGAAAAGCACCCTAAATTTGAGACTGGAAAATCTGTGGTGAATCCAGGATTTGAGACAAATTTCATACTTTGTGAGTTTTTTGTGATTGAATTTTGCCCTAGAGTTTGAGACAGAGAAACTCAGATGCCGGGTTTTGCTGGCATTTGGTGAATGAATGACTGCTCTTCCCCTGGCCAGTAAACCACTTGTGTTATCCTTCCTCCTTTTTTCCATGGAAGTGTTTTTCTGGTTCTGACAGTGGAGTCAGGATATTGGGATTGACTCAGAGCCCTCTGTGTGCAATGCCAAGCAGGAGTGCCGGACACAAGAAACATCAATGCCCTTGCATTGCATGCACAACAGATGATAATAGTCCTATTTTTCAGTTTCCTGCATTGATTAAGATGCATCTTCAGAAGGATCTTGATCATCAGTGTGATGCTCACAACTTGCAAAGGTATTACAATGAGCATCAGCAGCTGCGGTCCCAAAACACAAACAATGCATTGGGAGACTTTGAGGATGGGTCTGGACCTCATGGTACTAATGGTGAGTATTCAAGACTTGGTCTAGGCATGCACCACCCCATTCTTGTATGATTTTTTTTTCATAATATCAGACTGTGTCGATGATGGCACTGAAAGACACCCAGGATCTCGATTGGTGTCTCCAATGCAAGATATAGAGCAGCATTATCAACTGGAACTCGCCCGTCTGGCACTTGATGATCCTCCTGATGACTTTGATGATGAAATTTGTGATGATGATTGGCCACCATTCCAGCATCGAATGGAAGCCAACCCTGGGCTCCCTCTTGAACCCATCTCTGACAGTGGGGATGATGGTCTAGGTGAGGAAGACTTGGACATTATGGATGATCCTGTCTTCATCAACAATAGTGATGTATATGAATGCGAAGATGTGCTTGAACATCAACAAGCAGTGCAAGATCTTGATACAAGTCCTGAAGCATTCAATGAGGCACTGGAGATACGGAATGCATACATTTGTGTGTTTGTCATGGCCTATTTTGATTGTTGCCCACATACTGCCATCAATGCATTCCTTTCTGGGCAGCAGGCTCTTTTCAGACAATGGCCATTTGGCACAACTGCGATATTGTGGGCCTGGAGGACATGGCACTGACCCTTCCTACTGTTGAATGATGGCTTGGGATCAGTACTGCTCCATTTGTGGCCTACTATATGATGTGCGAGACATGCTGGAAACAACATGAACTATGAGATCTCTATGAGCTTGATTCTGCATTGTGCACATGTGAGGGATGCTCTGGGATCCTTTGGACCAGCAAACTTCTTGCAGGCAGTCAGGAAAAGTGCACACCCACGTGTGTAATAATGCAGCTCTTGACTTCGAGAAGCTGCGGTATTCATCATCGTTAGATGAGGCAGATTTGACGGATCTGTGAATAGAAGAGAAAGGATAATCCAACCATTCTAAGCACTGGCTTCAAACAGGAGGGCCACGAACGAAGCTAAGCACTGGCTTCACTTCGGGCGTGGGAGAAATGTGAGGAGAGGAGAGGATGGGGAAGTGGGAAGTGGTAGTAACTGGCCAAAGGGCTCAGTTACTATCTAAGGACGAAGTGGCAGGTTAGCTAACCGACTGGAAGTGGGCACTTACCTAGTAGAGTTGCGCTCGTATGCAACTCTTCTGTATCTGTCTCTGCCCCATGCTCTATGGCGACGGATCGCGTGCCTTGGTACAGTCAGATCATCACGCGACTTAGTCATGGGGTAGTGGCATGGTGGCATTAGTTTCATGGGTCTCATGAGAGTGAAGAGGTCCGGGCAAGAAGATAGTTTGATTCTGGTGCGACCAGGACTTAGAATCCTCATGGCCATGCTATTATGTAAGATACAATATGAGATGAACTACTATGTACATACATAGTACGGTCCTATATTACAACATGTCTCTTTTCATATGCTCCTATAATTCCAGCACTCCAACGAATTCTATTACACCTGGGGAAGTGCGATTTAATGCAGCACTGGAGGCATGAAGGTGATGAAGTTGGTGCTGCACCTCCTATTAGCGAAGAGGTGCACAATACCTTGCACCCATCACATGATCTCCTGCATGATGTAACAGATGGATGGGGTTGGTGTGCTGCCATTGCAGGGTTGGAAAGACAGCGGACAGGGGCCACAAGAATCGAAGACATGGACATTCATGATATACATCAGCACTTTGTATCATTGCCTTGTGGGCTGCTTCTAATGATTAACATTGACTGGTGTGGACTCTCAATACTTCATTCTGCCTGACATTTAGGTGTCTATCTTATGGCTGATATTTACTGGACAGGTTTCATGTGACTTCATGGGGACATATGCATTCGGCAGGCGCTATCTATATTGTGATATGTAATCTCCCTCGTGGAATACGGTTTCTGTGGGAAGAGATGATCCTTCTCACTACAGTCCCTGGACCAAGAGAGCCTTCATTAGAGCAGCTGAACAAGGTCATTGAGCCATTTGTCAGGGAAATGTTTCTTCTTGAACAAGGTAGGTTGTATAAAATTCTTATTTGTTGTAGGCTCATCTATTTAAATCATCAGGCCTTCCATTCAAGGTCCATAGCTTTCAGCATGAACAAATAATACATGCAAAGCTTTGGTTTAATGCATCTGACCTTCCAGCGAGCCGCAAATCTGTTGGCGATGCATCGCACTCAAAACCTGGCCATTTCTGCTCATTCTGTGACAAGGACAGTTCTTGTCTTTCAGATGCATCTGGATTTGATCCTGATAGTATGGGTGTTGTAATGGAAATTGTTGGATCCATGGCTCATGATCCATTTTTAGCATTTGTACACCGGGATGAATCAAAACAAACTCAATATGCTTTCTTTTCACACTGGGCCACAACAGCAAGTGCATGTGAAAGGTTATTCAACAAAAATGGGAAACAATTCTCTGCCCTCGACGCACTCCCTCAATGGGGCTATTCATGCTCCCTGTGGATCTTATGCATTCTGCCTTCCTTGGTGAGTGGTATTGTGATCCTCTAATCACTACTGAATGGCAGAGTACTTCAGGTCTTATTCCTCATATATTTAAATCACTGTTGCATGGGGGGGTATGTTCTTTCAATCGCAACAAGACAACCAGCCCCTGGAACATGCCACAGCATGGCTGGCAACTGTGATTTGGCCACATGGTGTTGGCCAAATCCCAAAGGATGTTTGTTGTTGGCACATGCTTTTGTCCTGGGACTCACCTCATTCGTTCCATAGATTCTTGCTGGTGGATGTATCAAAGCAGATCAATGGTGAAACTATGTGGCTATAGCACTGCTTCATCTCTTCATGGCCTGGCAGGAAAATGGCTGCATACCCAACTGTTTGGCAGATCAGCCACCACCCTCATCATCTATTGCCCAGGGGATTGATCACCTTGAAGCCCTATTTTGTGACAATTGTCACAAGTTTCTAGGCTTGACAATATGGGCAGTTACTGAGCATTTTCTCACACTTGGGGATATCAAAATGGATCACAACTGTTATTGTCATTATGAGAACATACTGAAGATGTGTGTTGGGCTTTGAAAGCTAAGTGCCCAAGCCATTAGCTGAACTGACATTGCTGAGGGCCAGAGTCTCCTGGCTCAAGCATTTCAAGGCTGGACACAAATGAACTGCCATCTTGTTCCTTATTGTCACATTTTGCTCCATCTGGCAGCGTCATATGGCATCCTTTGAAATGGGCCTGCATATGCCACATGGCTTTATGCTTTTGAGCACAACAATAAGGTATGCTCCCAATTCAGTAAAAATGGCCATACTGGGGGGGAACTAGAAGGAACAATTCTCCATTCATGGATCAAGAGTGGCCTTATCCAAGATTTAGTTGAGTAGCCTTTATTCTGGCTCCAGTATGCAGCACACACCTGACCTTAGTTCCACAGATTCAACATCTTAGAAACTTGGATGAGCCAACTCCTGATGATCAGCAGGTTCTGGCATTACTTCAGGGTCATCTCAAGGGAGGGGCTGATGGTCAACATAAGCATGGATCACTCTTGACCATGCTAGCAAGAATGTCAGATGAGAATGGTACGAGATGTTGTTCACCTGACCATCCTGGGATCAATGATATGAAGGAGTTCCTTTCCAGAATCATTTGTTCTTTCAAAGTACAGTTGAGCAATTGATCTACGCCTTCAGGGAAATGAGACTGGGGAGCCACTGTATCATTTGGCACTGTCCTTCCTCTGTGAGTTTTGGGAGATGGATGGGCTTGTCTCTGATACAGACCTCACTAGTGGTGAAGGTGAAATCCTCCTCTCACACTCCTTTCGTTCACATGAATATGTCAATGTCCATGGTGTACAGTTCAGTGCTGGATCGACAGCCTGAGGAAAATCATCACAGTATGCATACATTGATGTCAGAATTCCTGTCCAAATCTCATACATCCTATCCATTACCCACAAATGTGACAATGATCTGGAACTTTCCTCTGTGTTTGCTCTTGTTTGGCTTCTAGTTCCAGATCATAGGGCCCCAATTCTTCCATGGAGCAAGTGGTATGTGCCATCATATTCCATCTGATTCATGCTGTGATTAATGATGTATAGGGATTCTGAGTTGGGAACTGGGACATGGGCATATGAGCACTTTGCCCCTCTGGAAGCTGTCAATATTTCTCAATTCAGCAGTACCTTCATACTCGCTCCACTCCCACTCCAGTCACATGGTTCTGTTACTCTGTTCTGGATTACAATTGCCTATGATCATGTTAGTATCAGGTATCCCTTGTTGCATGCCCTAATAAACCATCTCTGTTTCTTTTTGATTCAGAGGGGTCAAGAACCAAGTGAGGAAGTATGGGGTGAAGGGGAAGAGCATTATTAGGAGCAACCCTTGCATGTTTATACTATAAAACAATTCAGCACATAGAATTGATAATTAGAATGGATAGTGTAAGTTAGGTGTAAAAATGTCTCCCAGCTCAGAGTTCTCATCAACATCTTCACCATCCCCATACTCATCAGTATCTGCAAATGTCCCACTCTCATCAGGTAATTTTCCACTTTCATCCATAGAGCCACTAGAATCATCCACTGGATCACCATGATCACCTGTGAGTTCCCCACTGTCAAGATCCTCGTCTGCAAAATAGTGTGGGCATTAATTTCATGGGGGGTGTTCAGTTACCCAGTCAGAATCAAGAAACATCATGGCAATGTGGCAATTTGGTTTTGAGGAATGAGGAATAGGAATAGAATGATTCAGCCACACCTCAGACTGTTCCTGAGTGTGTGGTTGCTGATTGTGGGTAGCATCTTGGGGTTGGTTCTCTTGTGCCTCCTGGATGTATCTGTCAAGATTGGGGGCTATTTGTAAAGCTAGACTGGGTGTGAATAAATGATATTGGAACTGGCGAAAGACATAAATATACCATAATCATTGAGGTATTCTCTCTTGTGAGATTTCCAGGGTGCCTTGGGATCGTCATCATCCGAATTGTCTGTAGACTGGTGGCCATCATCAAAGCACCAGTCAAATCATGATCCAGTGTATTCAGTAATCAATCATATTGCACGTCATTCTTTGCCTTTCTGAATTGTAAAATATTATGTCAAGCCATGGCTTAGACAACACATAATTATCTCACCCGCTGCTTTCTTGCCCTTTGGTGGGCTGCCTGTGCAAGCTCCTTCATCTTTGTTTCACTCACATTATAGGTTTTCTTGGATGCATTAAACAGCTGTTGAATTCAGGCACCAATTTTCTTATCGCTGAAGTCGTTGACAGTGAACGAGATGTGTTTCAGCCCCACAAGTGTTGGCCCCTATTCTGGATGAAAGGGATGATTGAGGTAAGCCAAATATCATTTGCCTTGGCCCAGGTTCGGCTCCAGTCTGGACATAATAGACGCTCCTTGCCTTCACCATCCCAGAAGTCATCACCACCAAGAGGTGTGGGAAGGTCGTTGTTGCCCCTAACTCCCATCAACTTGAACCAAGCAACTGAGGTGATGGCCTAAAAGGGAACATAAGAGGAGACACAAATGGAGAAAGGATATATGGAGAATGATACTGACATTGAAATCCTTATTCATATTCCCCTTGGTTGCCTTCAGGACTGGTTTCTGATTGATTGAATATGAGACCAAGCCCCTGCTGAGATGCATCTCATGGATCTGACTAGCCAGGTCATCCATTTTGCTCTCAAGTATTTTGCGATTGGTCCTCTCATCATCAAGTTTCATCTTGAGAGTAGCAATTGTATGAACAAGTACAGATTTCTCTGCAGATTCAATATCCATACACTCCCTGAGACATGTTAGAGAGTTTTCAACAGTCTCCAATCTCAAATTGAGGCCTTTCATGACTGCATTTGGCAAAGGGGAAATAGCTGTAGGAAGGGGAGTGGTTGATGTTGACTGAAAAGCACCAGTAGAAGATAGAAAGATAGAGTGTGAGACAGGAAAGGGAGGCAGAGTAGGGGGAGCAGGTCAAGCAGATGTAGCAGAAGGAGGTTGAGCAGGTATGGCAGATGGAAGTTGAGCAGGTATAGCAGATGGAGGTTGAGCAGGTATAGCAGATGGAGGTTGAGCAGGTATAGCAGATGGAGGTTGAGCAGGTATAGCAGATGGAGGTTGAGCAGGAATAGCAGATGGAGGTCAAGCAGAGGGTTTACATGCCACAGGAGGATTGTGTGCTGCAATCGAGTCATAGCTTGAAGACTGAGAAGCTGGAGCCACAGATTTTGGTCTCTTGTCATGGTGGGAAGAATCATGGCCATCAGTTCCATGTCTTTCAGTGTCAAGGAATGGCTTTTATCCATATCATGTGGTCAGGCTAACGTGGTGAGAATAGTATACTATCCACATACATGTTTCTTGGAGAGCAAAAGCCCACTTCCACTTGACAATAAGTCCAGAGATTCTGCACCAAGCCTCAAGTCCCTAGTAGCACCACCATTCATAAACATATTGAGCTTGTCTGGAACAGGCCTAGGACCTCTCATCAAGAGATGATTGTGATGTGACTCAGGAGAGCTTGAATTTCCAGACATAAGAGCAGCCTCCAAATGAGGAGTTGGGATGCTCTTGGGCATGCCAGAAGTAGCAAGGGGTAATGGGGCTGGAGAATCATATTGAGACATTGGAGGGCAGTGTTTGGTTCAGCATCCATCTAATTATGTAATGGTCATGTCCACCTCATGCTCCCCCCTTCTACCTTGGCCATGTGTCCCTGCCTGGTGCATCTGCATGTCAAATTGCATTGTTGTTAGTCTGCATAGGCCCATTATATCATGTTCCCAGGGGTAGCACACCTTCTGGAACCCATTCAGAGACTGCTTGGGTACATGTGATGTCCTGTATCTGGTTCTAGCATTTGGTCCCTCAGCCACATGTATGAACAGGGCCCAGAAGAGTTATATACATGTATGGACTTCATTTTTTGCAATACTGAGCCTCACACCCCCCTCCCCATGAGTTTTGACTCCATTGTTCAGACCTATGCTGCTCAAGAAGCTGCTCTCACCAGAAGTCCCCTGGTTTGCCCTGGTTTATCTCAATGTCAGAGGGACTTCTGGTGAGTGAACTTGCAAGTCCACCTGCGGGACATCATGAACTGCCATCCCCACTTACTAGAATGGCATGGAATCACTCAACTCAACTCAGCTTGACTTGACTCAGTTTATCTCAATGTCAGAGGACTTCTGGTGAGTGAACTTGCAAGTCACCTGCAGGACATCATGAACTGCATCCTGCTTACTAGAATGCATGGAATCACTCAACTCGACTCAGCTTGACTCACTCAGTTTATCTCAATGTCAGAGGACTTCTGGTGAGTGAACTTGCAAGTCCACCTGCAGGACATCATGAACTGCCATCCCTGCTTACTAGAATGTGTGGAATTACTCAACTTGACTCAGCTTGACTCGACTTGGTTTATCTCGATGTCAGAGGACTTCTGGTGAGTGAACTTGCAAGTCCACCTGCAGGACATCACGAACTGCCATCCCCACTTACTAGAATGGCATGGAATCACTCAACTCAACTCAGCTTGACTCGACTCAGTTTATCTCGATGTTGGAAGGATTGTCATGGAAATCACTCAACTCAACTCATCTTGACCCACTTTGTATATATGCATCGTGTCAGGCCCCTTGCAATTGTTACATATGCATTACTCTTGTTTTCTTACTTATGTGCATGTGTAATACTAAAGTAAAATTGCAATGGATGCTGCTGATTTTTTGCATTACAAACACAGGTGAATTTATCTGAAAGTGTGCATTTGCTGTGAATTTTTGGGAAGGGCAAATTCTTCAAAAATTCCCTGGAAATCTTAAGTTTCACAAAGATTTGCAGTCATAAAATTCCAGCTGTTTCGCAGTGCAGAATGAGTCATTAATTCTGGCAAGTTCCAGAATTATGTAAGCAGGTTTTTTGGTGGAGAAATAGGTTACTTTGAAGTGAAGTTAAACATAAAACCTCATACAACATTTATATTGACTATACATAGACTATGTATAGTCAATATAAACTGTTCATGAGGTTTTATGTATAACTTCACTTCAAAGTAACCTATTTCTCCACCAAGGAACCTGCTTACATAATTCTGGAACTTGCCAGAATTGATGACTCATTCTGGATTATGGTTA
Organism: Hydnum rufescens UP504; assembly: GCA_014904985.1. Lineage (NCBI taxonomy): Eukaryota > Fungi > Basidiomycota > Agaricomycetes > Cantharellales > Hydnaceae > Hydnum > Hydnum rufescens. Next base: position 186,936 of record MU129028.1, on the reverse strand, counting down.
AAATCAGCTCAGATATTTCTCATGTCTGAAGGGGCTCATGATTTCAGGTTTGAACCTTGGTTAAACCTGAACCTAACCTGAACCTAACCTAAGATAGGTTTTCTTCAGGTTAGGTTCAGGTTTTGCCAATTGAGAAGATTCAGGTTTTGGTTAAGTTCAGGTTTTGCCCAAATGGGGCAAACCTGACCTGAACCTGACTTTGGCAATCATAGTTGATAATAGGGGGTTTCATGCTGTGAGAATTTCTTGGGAACTGAGCTGGAATCAAAGTGAGAATTGATTTTGGAATCAAGCTGGAATCCGGATTCTAGCTTCAGATTCCAGGGAATGTAATTTGTGCTCCTGGGCTGGAATTGACATGAAACTGGATTCTCACTCTTGGAATCCCACCTGGAATCTGCTGATGTCCCAATTGATTATGAAATAACTATACAGTTCCTTCACCTTTCCTATCTGAGTGACTCTGCCCTTAACCCTACTATGGCAGGCAATGCCAGCAAGTGCAAAGCCAGCACCATTCTGGTAGAGGAAGATGGTGCTAGCTCCAACAGTGAAGATGCCCCCAAGCTGAGGCCCAAGCATGCAAAGAGTACTCAATTGACCCCTGCGACAAAGGCTCGTGCTGTCAGCTTACCATGGAAGTCAAAGCCTTTGTGGACATGGTTAATGGTCCAGAAGCTCACTGAGGAGCCTCAATTTCGCCTTGCTCTCTTCTCAGACTCTGTGGCAGCTGCTAAGCTAGAAGACTGCCCTGTCCAGAAAAATGGGGTGGCGAAAGGGGTGCTCCATCAGGAACTTGCAGCATATATCTTTGAGGAGGATCCTGAGCAAAAGGAGAAGTATGCCATGAAACCAAAGGAGTTTGCAAAGTCAGTAGGCTCTCAGCTCAAAATGTACGTTTCCATGCCTACTCCTATGAGTACTACTACTAAGGAGGAGGATCCCAGCCTTCGCAATGAGTATAAGGACCTCAAATCTACACTCAACTCTACAGGGCATGGCATAAAACCCTCAGATGTTCAAGATGGTACTCCCTTGCATAATGCAATAGGTATGTATTTGGCACCATGTCAGCTCTGTATATTTCTGAGATCCTTCCCTTTGAGTTGAAATAAAGAAGACCTTTCCTTGGTGGGACAACTTCCACAGTTTCTGGATGGACCTGCTGAACTATAACCCAATTGGTGTCACAAATAGTTCAACTGTGACAGCTGAGGAGCACTCTGATGCATTTCGAGGATTGCTGGCAGGCAATCAGGATGCAGGGCTCAAGGTTGATTTGGGGGGCTTGATAATCGATGGAAAAGAGCATGAGGTTGAGCCTGAGAATGAAGAACTTGTAAGTCTTGTATGTGGATTTATGCCACACACACTGATTTTGATGTAGGATCACCCTGCATCTCCAATGTGGTCTTCAACTCAGATCCAACAGCACAACACTGCCATGGCTGGCTTATTCCCATTCTGTGTCATCCCCTTCCCCGGCATTCATGCATGAAAGCACCAGCTTGGCTGTTTGTTCCATAACCCCGAATCCTGCCTCTCTGAATAAGTCCAAGAAGTCCTCCACATCCCACCATACCCTCACGCCTCTGGAGCACTTTGAAAAGTCCCAGGCAAGTGATCAAGAGCTGTTCAAGATGAAGCAACAATGGGAAGCGAGCATGAAGCTAGCAAAGTTAGAGGCAAAGGAGAGGCTGTGGATGGAGGAGTTGAAGGCACAAGAGTGCAGGGATATCCGCCAGCTTGAATTCCAGCATGAGTTGCAGGCTCACGAGGATAATAGGTGGTGTGAGGATCGTGAATATGAGGCTGCTCACCTCCAAGCTATCTTAGGACATTCTACTCAAGTTGGTAGTGCATTCCACCCTCCACTTCCCTTCGAGTTGGGCTCCCAGCAGTGGTCATCAGGTGCATCTGGCCCTATGCAGTAATAATTTTTGTACTACAGATTACCTATTCAACATGTAGGGCATAAAATAATTTTGCCTTCAGTTAATGCTGTTGTCTCTCCCCAGGTGAAACCTGACCTTGAAGTGCACTACCCTCAGCAGCATCCGCAATATCAAGGTCATGGCTATCATCCCCATTTGCACTCATGCCTTCATGTAGCATGTGCATGGTGAACTCATCGTCATCTTCACAGCCATTTTCAATATCAAGTATTACGTTATGCAACACAAGGCATGTCTCTACCCATTTCAGAGCCAGAAGATGGTCATGTACAGTAGAGATCTGTTGACGGAGGCCACGAAGTGATGAGAAGCGCCCTTTGAGCATACCTATTGTGTGTTCAGATTTAATCCGAATCTATTATAGGCAAGTGTAAGGCATCTGTATGGAGATGATTTCTCATGGCACACCTTCGACAGATGGTAGTTAAATATCTCGTTATTTTGGAAGAGCGAGTGAGGCTTCTTATATGGTACAATACACCATGGTCAGAGGGCATATGCAGAGTCACCCCATACCCACTCATGATCTGAGAACCAGGCAGCAGAGTTCTTGGCCATGTTGGAAAGTTCGAAGGCAGAGGAGTCATGCATACTCCCTGTTGGGCCTAGGACATAGTCAATGATGTGGAGGTTGGGCATATTCACAACCTGGAAGCATGAGTCACGAGTCCACAGTGTGTAGAAAGCAACATACCTGTAGGCCAAGTGAGTAGTTTGACTTACGATCAAAGTAGGCCTCACCCAAACCAGTCAGCCATAATTGTATATCTAGTTAGGCCCTTTTGCCTTGCTTTTATTCAATCTAAGAGTGGGTTTTTAGGTGGGGGCCCCTGGGGCCCACTGGGTGATTTCTTGGCATGAGACAAGGGGCCCCATGGGGCCCCTTGCTCTGAACTTGCCTTCAGGTATCAGCCCATATATGAGACCAAGAGGTTCAAGGCCTTGTTCAAGACCAGTCAGAATAGGTACTTTCAATCAGGGTATTGGGATAGGTCCCGGCAAGCCCAGGAATGCCCCTGAATGGGTGAGCAGGCTATACGGACTTATCAGCAATTGGGATTGTTTATTTATTACTATTTTTTCTCATTATCAGATTAATCCCCCTGCCTCCCCCAGATCATAACACATAATTATTCATTTGTTATTATTATACTATTATACATGTATCATAGAGCTTATCCCCCCTCCCTCCTGGGGTTGCATGTTTATATTTGGCAGGGTTGCAGGTTTTTGTTCAGTGGGGTCGCAGGACTAGTTGGGGGTAGGTGTGAGCAGTGAGGTCAGAAGAATACCTAGAATAGTACATTAGTGGAAAAAAGAAAAGCCATGCAAAAGGAGCAGCCTGTGCTGCTCCTTTTGCACGATGTTACATATAGCCTGAGTACTTACCATAAAAAATCACCACACCCGCCGAAGTGGGCGTGGCTCATGTGGGTTCTCAGTGTTGCATCGTTTCGTGTCTTCATTGGGCAGTGGTTTTCGTTATCCGGGTGGGTCTTGTTTGGCATGGGGTTTTGGGTGGGTCATTGTTTGTGGGTTTGGTGGTCTCCATTTGGCCATTCATTCTCATTTGGCTGCCCTTCATTTTGTTGGTGGGGGTTCAGGTGATAACCTAAAAAATCAAGTGTTAGTTAGACATTAAAACTGGCACAAAAAGAGCAGCCTTTGCTGCTCTTTTTGCGCCACTGTATGTATAGACATTAAAAACAAATTCACCTTAAATTACCACACACCTGCCACAGTGGGTGTGTGGTTAGGGTGGTCTCTCATTAGGTGGGTGCCTGTTCAGCGCATTATCATTTGGCGGGGGCTCATTGGGTGGGTGTTTGTTCAGCAGGCATTCATTCAGCAGTTGTCTATTCAGTATATTGTCGTTTGGGGGCTCGTGTGTTCATTCGGCGGGTTCTGGTTCAGGCAATATCCTAGAAAAATCAATAATATGTTAGTTAAAATCATAACCAGTGCAAAAAGAGCAGCATTTGCTGCTCTTTTTGTGCAGTTGTGTACACTACTTACCTTATATATATTACCCCACACACCCCACAATGTGTGTGTGGGTTTTTTGTATGGCAGGCCTCCATTTGGCAGTCTGGGTTTGGTGGGTTTTGGTTGGGTGGGCGTTCACATGTTGGGGTTTGGTCCAGCAGGTGGTGTTCATATGGCGGGTTTTCGTATGGCGAGTTTTCGTATGGCAGGTTTTCATATAGCGGGTTTTCGTATGGTGGATTTTTGTATGGCAGGTTTTTGTATGGCGGGCATTGATTCGGCGGGCATTGATTCGGCAGGTGTTGATTCGGTGGGTTTGGGGTCACAGGGTTTGGCTCAGCAGATTTGGGGTCGGGGGTTCGTGTGTTTGAGTTCAAGATCTAAAAAAAATTGATAATGTTAGTTAAACCATTACAACATGGCAAGAAGAGCAGCTTACGCTGCTCTTCTTGCACCACAAAACAAAAATAAATTTAAAAAAAACTCATCTTGTAGCACCACACACCTGCTGTGGCAGGTGTGTGGCACCTCATCTTGCACCGTGGCTATGCACCATTGTTCGTGTGGCTCTTCATGCAGGTAGTCCCCATGTATAATTGGTCCAGTGTAAATAGATGGGGCTGCAGGGGGTTTTGCATTGGTATTCGTGTGAAAGATGAAAACCTAGAGTTAAAAATAAGTGTCAGTTAAGAAGTAAAAGCAGCACAAAAAGAGCAGCTTTCGCTGCTCTTTTTGCGCCATTGTAGCTACTAGAAAGAAACTCATCTAGTGACCACACACCTGCAGCGGCAGGTGTGTGGTTGTCTGTTTCCTTTTCTGGGTGGTTTGCTTGTGAGAAAGAATGCAACTCAACACCAGGAATTGCTGGTATCCAAAAAGCACTCAAGTGCCTGACGCCACGAGTGCCGTATGAATTAGTAGCAAGTAAATGAATGTAGAATAAATAATATACAATCAATATTTGCCCAAAAAAATAAAGAAGACCAAGAAAATCAGTCAGAGTCCAATAAGGCATGATATGCTACATTGCAAAGTGGATTGGGTGATTTCTACTGTTCAGAATTGGTCCTAATTTGAATATATTGTTCATATGTATGTATCCTACATGGGCGATTAATTATTTCGGATGTTCTCTTTATTTTTCTATTTTTCACACCTTCAATTCCCTATTTAGGGAATTGAAGGCATGAAAAATAGAAAAATAGAGAGAATGTCTGAGATAATTAATCGCCCATGTAGGATACATACATATGAACAATATATTCAAATTAGGACCAATTCTGAACAGTAGAAATTGCCCAATCCACTTTGCAATGTAGCATATCATGCCTTATTGGACTCTGACTGATTGTCTTGGTCTTCTTTATTTTTTTGGGCAAATATTGATTGTATATTATTTATTCTACATTCATTTACTTGCTACTAATTCATACAGCACTCATGGCATCAGGCACTTGAGTGCTTTTTGGATACCAGCAATTCCCAGTGTTGAGTTGCGCTCTTTCTCACAACTTGTTACCACCACCCAATAAGGCAGCCACCCAGATAAGACACGACCACACACCCGCCGCTGTGGGCATGTGGTCACTAGGTGAGTTCTTTTTTTTTCATTAGTAGATACAACAGTGCAAAAAGAGCAGCAAAAGCTGCTCTTTTTGCACTGCTTTGAATCATTTACTAACATATCTTTCATTATTTTCAGGCACAGTGACAACTTGCCAAATGAGGCCCCAAACAGCAACAGGACAGATGGTAACACCAGATGATGCGACAGATGACAACGCACCAAACGGCAACATGCCAAATGACAATGCAATAGACAATGATGCCCAATGAGTGGCCCAAGGAACCACACACCCACTGCGGTGGGTGTGTGGTGCTATATAAGGTGAGCTCCCCCTCAAGTAGATACACCTGCACAAAAAGAGCAGTGAAAGCTGCTCTTTTTGTGCTGGTTTTAATTTCTAACTAAAGTATCAATTTTTTAGGTTATCAACTGACCTACAACCAACAAAATGAAGAAAACAATGAATGGAATGGACACCAGCCACATGAAGACCCACCATACGAACCCCAAGCCCCCTGAAATGATGGCCCACCACACAAATACGCGCCAGACAGTAACCCATGTGCCAAAGGCTACATGGCAAATGAACACTGCGCAGGCAAAGGACTGCCCACAAAAGACATGAAACAATGCAGAGCCAACATGTGGCCCCATGAACCACACACCCACTGCAGTGGGTGTGTGGTATTCCAAGATGAGTTTTTATTTTATTTTATATTTATTTTTGTGGTGCAAGAAGAGCAGCATAAGCTGCTCTTCTTGTGATGCTTTAATGTTTAACTAACACACTTATTTTTCTAGATCTTGGACTTGAACCCCGCATGAACCCCCAACACCAACCCCACAACCCGAAACCCCGCGACCTGAAACCCATGACATGAAGCCCCATGACCCCAAACCCGCTGAATGAAGGCCCACCGAGCCAAACCCCATGAACAAAACTGCGGAATGGGGTCCTCCAAGTGGAACCCCGGCCAATGATGGACATATGAACCACACCTGCTCCAGCGGGTGTGTTCATTTCAGGGTTGTTTATTTTGAGTTTCTATGTGACAGCAGCACAAAAAGAGCAGCAAAGGCTGCTCTTTTTGCACTGCCTTGAGTTGTAGCTAACATGCCATATATTGTAGGCCAGAAGCTGACCCCAACCCCGTACAACCCCTGTCCCCAAACCTGGTGAGCAACAACCCAGCAAATGAAACCCCGGCAAGTGATGACCCGACAAATGAAACACTGGTGGGTGAGTAACACATAGGAACCACACCCGCTGCAGCGGGTGTGGTGGTGTAAAGGTTTTTTTTATTGTAGTAGATACAGTTGCACAGAAGGAGCAGCCCTGCCTGCTCTTTCTGTGTTACTGAGGGTGGGCCATTCGGCCCACTGGATGCATGTATATAATATATAATATGGAAAATAAATAATAACAATAATAATATCAGAATGAATATTAGTAATAATATGCTATCCCATGAAGCTTCATGGGATAGCATGAATTATTACAGGAGCTTCATGGGTTTTTAGCATATAATCTTACGGCCAGGGCTGGCTGCTGCTGACTATACCCATCAGCAGGGACTCTCAGGTGATGAAGGTAGTCAGGGCTAATGGCACTGACAGTGAGGATGAATGATTCCTTGACTCTAGATATCTTTTTACTATGTGTACTATGTCAATATCTAGTTTGTCCATCCCTATATTGAGCTCTAAGAAGTAAGGGGGCTCTACTCTTAGAGACTCCTGCCATATGCACAGGGGCCCCTGCCATGCACACAGGGGCCCCTTCAGAGTAGGGTCTGAGGCCATTTCTAGGCCTTAAACATGGCTGTGGGGCCCCTGGGGCCCCTACATCAAGAGTGGGGGCCCCTCGGCATATGGGCACAGATGATAATCATACATGAGGGGCCCCTAGGGGCCCCCATGGAAATGTATCTTATTAGACTAGATAAATGCAAGGCCAATGATATCTAATTAGACATGGATAATTGGCTGAACAAGACTGCACCTCTACCCAATTGTGTGCCAGTTCCTTCTCCACAGCAGTCAGCTTCCATATTGCAGTGTGAAGTGGCATGATAGCATCAAATACACATTATGTACAAGCAATGATGGTGCCTGCGGAACATCCAGCCCACTGGGCAATAGATTCCACTGAGGCTGCATTGCCAAATGGCTGAGTCGATATAGAGTTATGGCGAGCTGGGAGGCAACTGGGATTTGCTGCTGTTGGGGCTGGATGTTGTTCATAGTTTGGAAGGCATCATGATCCTCAATCATAATGAGAAGGGCATCAAAGGTGTCAGGGGCAATGTGAAGGTTTCACCAAAAGTGACATGTATGGCCGGCCTTGTAGAAGTTTAAGACTAGTTCAAGTTGCCCGACTTTAGGCACAGTATCATTCGCAAACAGTACCTGGGTGTTCCAAATGGCACAGAGAAATTGTTGTATCTGACCCATAGACTGGAGATAGAAGTGAAGGTGCTCTTCGGCAGATTCAGCAGCAGAGGTGGAGGATAATGAAAATGATGAAGAGGACAGTGATGATGTCGAAGCAGATGAAGATGACACTGCAGACAAGGATGCTGAGTCAGGTCTGGACTCATTGGCAGGGAACTTGAAGAGGTGTCAATGGAACCGGCAGTGGACATGCTCCATATGGCTTAAGACATCTGTGATCAATGCCTCCTGGGCTGACAAGGTGGGCATAGAGGACAAGTGGCAGAGGTTCCATGTGATGGGTTTGGGTTGATTCCCCTGTGGTCACTTCTATGATTTCTCGTGTATTTTACAAGGGGGTTTCAAGCAGAAGGTGGAATCAACTGGGAATTTGGATGAGAATCTCTGGATTCTCGCTTCAATTCTCAATCAATTCTAGCCTCAATTCCTGAGAAATTCTTACAGCATGAAACCCCCTAATGGGAACAAGTGCATGGGATGGGATTCGATGCAGAAACAGCAGTTTGCATCTGTAATAGGTGTTCTTGGGATCATTCAATATGGATTTTTAACAGCTTTCTAGGCACAGTGGTTCCAAGCAGATCAGATGTGAACTGACGGAGAAATTTGTTTTTTACTGGAAATTCCAGATTTTGATAGTAATATTGGTCTGTTTGACTTGTGTTTGGTACTGTTTGAAAGGTGTGAATCATGGCTTTCTAAGTGTTATATGGGCATACATTTCTGATCAAAACTGACAGAGTTATAGAATGAATTCAGTTTCTGTGCATAGCTGTAATTAATTTTGTAATTGGTCATGTGATCATCCAAAGGCTGGAAATGGTGTGATTTTGCATTTTCTGATACTGGATGTTTTTATCTTCCACAGTGGACTTACCTTATATATAGAACCACACACCCACCACAGTGGGTGTGTGGTTTGCATGGCCCCTCTCACACCTTCATTTGGCATCTCCAGGTTTGGTGTGGCTTTGTTTGGCATATTGCTGTGGGGGGCCCTGGCCAGTTGGGTGTTGTCATTTGGCACTGGGGATGAGGTCAGGACCCAGAATAATAATGAGGGATGTTAGTAAAGAAATTCAATGCAGTGAAAAAAGAGCAGCTTTCACTGCTCTTTTGTGCCACAGTATCTATTGGGGCAGGGGGGGAACTCACCTTAAATAGTACCACACACCTGCTGCAGTGGGTGTGTGGTCATTGTAAGCAGGTTGGTTATGAACCAATCCAACTACTGTCCACATCATTGAGGAGAGGACAAATGAAGGGAGCCATGGGGACAATTCAAATATTCAGGTCTGGGGAAATGAAGGTCTTTTTGGATAATAGAAAATCCCAATGAACAGTGATTGCTCAAGGGAATAGATCTGTGTCACAAAATAAGGTGTCAAGGCCACACCCTGAAGTTGTCCCCTTGAGTATTCAGTCTTCATGCAGCTGTACACAGTCTTGACAAGTGGGAAATCTCCTCCAGACAGCAGCAATACTTCAGTGCCTCAAACTGTGATAGGGGGAAAAACCAACTATTTACATGCTCCCTCCCCTTTATATACATTCCAGACCACAATTAAAAATTCCAGAAGAAAAGTGGAGATAAGGGAAGCATAATGAAAAAGACATGAAGCTAAAAGCTTCAAAACTGGTGGAGATATTCAGGTGAAAAAAGGGAAAAAAACACTGTACAAGCCATTCCTCCCTTGAAACTGGATAGATTACCTTAAGTAATGGTGGAATGAGTCACCCTGAGTGCCCTTTACATTGGACATAAGAGAGCCAGAAGTAATTTGCTATTTGTGATGGTGGAGCAAAGGGGGTGTCATGCAACTCAGTCAGCCACATATGTAGGTCTACTAGTTAGATATTATGAGCCTTGCATTTATATAGTATAACTAGAGCTTTTGATGCTGGGGCCCCTGGGGCCAGCTAACATGATTTCCATGATTCAGGTAGGGGCCCCCAGGGGCCCCTGTGTGGGACTTAGACTGGCCACAGAACTTCAATATATTGGGTTAGGCACCTTCTTCAGTCACATAATCTCAGACATGCACAGTGGGCCAGACATGCTTATCTGGGATAATATGTTCCATTTATAATTATTTATTTATTTATTATCACTGCTACCCCTGGTCAGTGGGGTTTCATTCAGCAGTTCTGTGTTTCATTCTTACTGAGTTGTGTATTATTTATTTATTTATTTATTTAAACATTCACCACACCCACTGGGGTGTGGTACTGTCTGTAGAAATCCAAGAAAAAAAAGTACTTACCACACACCTGCTTGTGTGGTACTGTCCATAGAAATAAAAAAAAAAAAACTATCTATTAGCACCACACACCCACTTGGGCAGGTGTGTGGTACCAGGGGCATGGCCTTCACCATTGGGCAGGTTGCTGTTGGGGTGGGTCATCATTTTGGGCACTCCAGCTTGGATCCTACAATAATAGCATACATTAATAAAAAAATTTGAAGGCATGCAAAAGGAGCAGGTTGTGCTGCTCCTTTTGCATTGCTGTACATATAGAAATTCCAAAAAAAAATACCTAGTAGCACCACACACCTGCTTGGGCATGTGTGTGGTACTGGGGGGATGGCCTTCACTGTTGGGCAGGTCATTTGGATGGGTGGGTTGCTGTTGGGGTGGGTTGTCATTTTGGGCACTCTGGCTTGGATCCTACAATAATAGCATATGTTAGTAAAAAAAATTTGAAGGCACACAAAAGGAGCAGGTTGTGCTGCTCCTTTTGCATTGCTGTACATATAGAAATTCAAAAAAAAAAATTACCTAGTAGCACCACACACCTGCCCAAGTGGGTGTGTGGTACCAGGGGCATGGCCTTCACTGTTGGGTGGGTCATTTGGATGGGCAGGTTGCTGTTGGGTGCTCTGGTTTGGATCCTACAATAATAGCATACATTAGTAAAAAAATTTGAAGGCATGCAAAAGGAGCAGCTTGCACTGCTCCTTTTGCATTGCTGTACATATAGAAATTCAAAAAAAAACCTTTGTAGTACCACACACCCACTTTGGTGGGTGTGTGGTACTCGGTTGTACTGCAGTTGGGCATTGGGTTTTGTGCACATCATCATTTGGGCAGGTGGTTCATTTCTCAGGTTTCTGTTCTCACAGGTTTCATATTGCAGGTGGGTTGCCATTCTCATGGTGGGGTTGTGGGTCTTGATTAGGAGTTGGTGGGGGTAAAGGTTCAGATGACAACCTAAGATAATAAATGATATGTTAGTAAAAAAGAAAAAGAAAGCTACACCAAAGGAGCAGTGTACACTGCTCCCTTGGCATACATAAAGGTGGGGGGTACTCACCTTGAGATTGTCACACACCTGCCAAAGTGGGTGTGGTTTGTCTGGGGGTTCTGTGGTCTTGTGTCATGTGTTCCTGTTCCCAGGTTTGGTCTGGTATTCCTTGGCTGGTTGTATTTGTGGTTTTCATTTGGCAGGGGCATTGTCATTTCCATGGGTGGGGTTCATTTGGTGAGTCTTCATGTCAGGCAATAACCTAGAATAATAAATGTGTTAGTTAAACATTCAAACCAGAGCAAAAAGAGCAGCATTTGCTGCTCTTTTTGCACTGTAGGGATGCACTTATCTTATGTAGAACAACACACCCACCATAGTGGGTGTGCAGTTCATGTGGCCACTGGGGCAGTGCATGGCCACCTCTTGCATTTCATTTGGTGCTGTTTCATTGGGTTTGGCTTCATTTTGTTTCACATGTTGCTGCTGGGGCCCCTGGCCAATTGGGTCTCATTTGGGGGGGTTCATTTGATGCTGTGCCATGACCTAGAATTAATTAAAAGGTGGTCAGTAAAGAAATTCAAAGTAGTGCAAAAAGAGCAGCTTTTGCTGCTCTTTTTGCACTGTTGTATCTACTACAGTAAAAAGAAAAACTTACCTTGAATGACCACACACCTGCTGCTGCAGGTGCATGGTCATTGGCCTGCCTTTATAGGTGGTGGCCTGTTTGGTGGGTAAGACACAACTCAATGCTGGCAATTGCCAGCATGCAAAGAGCACCCAAGTGCCAGCACTACAAGCACAATACATATTAATAGGAAGTATCTAGAAAAAAAATAAAGACTATATAGCAACTATTTTTGCAAAAAAAAAGGAAAAGGATGATGATAATAAGGAAGAGCCCAATAAGGCATGACATGCCTACATTGAAAAGTGGATTGGGCCACTTCTATGAGTCAGAATTGGCCCAAATTTAAATATGTTGGTTGTATATATGCACTCTATGTGGGTGACTAATTATATTGGACAATCCTTCAATTTTTCAATTTTTCACACCCTCAATTCCCTAATTAGGGAATTGAGGGCATGAAAAATTGAAAAATCAAAGGATTGTCCAATATAATTAGTCACCCATGTAGAGTGCATATATACAACCAACATATTTAAATTTGGGCCAATTCTGACATATGGAAGTGGCCCAATCCACTTTTCAATGTAGGCATGTCATGCCTTATTGGGCTCTTCCTTATTATCATCATCCTTTTCCTTTCTTTTGCAAAAATAGTCACTATATAGTCTTTATTTTTTTTCTAGATACTTCCTATTAATATGTATTGTGCTTGTAGTGCTGGCACTTGGGCACTCTTTGCATGCCAGCAATTGCCAGCATTGAGTCTGCATTGTAAGTGGGAAATGGAGGGTTGAATCCAACTACAGTCCACAAAATGGAAATGAGGACAAATAGAAGGGATCACAGGGTCAATCTGGGTGTTCAGGTCCTTGAAAAGGAGCAGTCTTTGGATGGGGAAGATGTACTGCTTTGATAGAGACTATCTATACAGTGAATGAAGGGATCAGACCACACTCTGAGTCCTCCTCTTGAGAACCTATCAAAAGCATGATAAGTAGTGATTGTGTTGTGGAGTTTACCCTTGGACCAGTGGCAGTTTCTTAAGCCTTCAAAACTGGGGGTGAGGGGAAAGACAATGGAAATTCACATCTCCTGCACTTAATATACATCACAGAGAAATGCTATAGTAACTGGCGGAAAGGTGAGATTAAGACAAAAATGATGGAAAAGGAATAAAGTCCAAAGCTTCAAAACTGAAGGAGATATTCAATTAACAAGTCAGAATAGGGGAATACAGCTTAACCAAGGTATTACTCCTCTCCTACTGAACAAAATCCCTTGGAGATAGGTGGAACTGGTTGCCCCCAACATGCCCTCCATCGGACTTGGGGTGCTGGAATCATAATTGCCTTTAGTAATCAGAAAAGCAGAGGTAAAGATGAAATGAGACATGGAGAGACTAAATTACAGAAGACCAAGTTTGAATCTGCTCATTTTTCCCTTAATACCATTTGATGCAAATTTTCAGTGTCTTTCCAGGGGTGGTTTTTTCTAACAAATTGGATCAAAGCTGGTAGAGATATTTGTGAAATACTAAAGGATACCATGGAGCATGAGGTAAAATTGACCTGGAGGAGGCAGTTCACATCCGATAGACGCGTGTGTGGTACCTTTAGATAGGTATTGATCGTAGCTTTCTGGGTGCTATTTTTCAGAGTCAATCTAATCCAAAATGAAGGAGATACTTGCGAAATACTCCTGGAGAGTATTGGAATAGCCCCTATTTAACATGTGACTAATCTGCAAGTTGGATCCAAAGGATTAGGCAATCCTGATTATATAATTGGGACTCATATATTGCCCTTGGGGCAATGGCACAGAACACTGGATTGGACATCAATGAAGAGGGCAAGTTGAATTGCCAAAGCTGCCATTGGCTGGACTCAAGGTAAATACAAAATCAGGTGGTCTGTTGAAGACCTGGAGGTGGACAAATAATTGTCTCATATACAAGGTGGAGGAAAAAGCAGGTGGGCCATGGTTTTGAATGAGAGGAATCCATGCCATTTAATAATAAAAAGGAATACAAGAAATGGAGCAGACAGAGTCAAATATATTGGATTCGTTTGAGGATGTAGTTGGGCAGTAATGTGAATTCTATGTGGTAGGGGTTTATCCCTCCAACAGCATCTTTCTTGCAACTCTGCAACCACAACAAACAACTGCCTGGAAAGGCAAGCAAATGACCACATACCTGCCATTGTGGGTGTGTGGTCACAAGGTGAGTTTCCTTATCAGTGGATACAATGGTACAAAAAGAGCAGCGAAAGCTGCTCTTTTTGCACTGCTTTGAATACTTTTACTAACTGCTCATTTATTCTTCCAGATCATGGTGTCTGACAAAACCCCACTATAGAAGAAGGGTTGGGAGCTCTGATGACTGTCAAATCAAAATCTGGTTCAGCCAGTGTGTAGATGGGAGACTGTGTTTCTGTTTATTCAAATGGGTTGGTTCACTTCAATGGTTGATCACTCTCTGCAAGATGTGTATGTGTTTATTGGAGAATGGAATGTGATATGGACTAGCTATAGTCAATGATATATCATAGATGCTTATAGGAAGGCTTATATGTGGAGGATGCTTGTAGAAAGGCTTATACATGTTCATGTTGTGTTCATTTGTTTACTGATATTTGTGTGTCCTTGTTTACATCCTCCTGGTCAAAATGCAAATATCTGTGGGTTATAGAATGGTCAGTGCTTGGTTAGTTTTGTTAGTATGCTTCAATCTTCTTTCCTGACTTGTATTTTGTTATGCTTACTTTTTCCTTGGATGTCCAGCAACTCTAACCTTAGGTTCTGCAACTATCCTTGGCTTCAGTATTTCACATAGATGGCTTCCAGTAGCTTGGTCTCAACAACCTTGAAGATGACTTAGCTCCAGATGGCTTTAGATAGACAGTTCTTAGATTATAAGCAGAATGGTAGACAGTAGTAGACAGTGGTTGATTTCCAGAGTGAGGAGACAGGGGGTACAAGAAAATCTGCTAGCTTATATACCTATCTGAAGGTGGCTGTGCATGGAGCAAGAACAAAAGAGTAATAAAGCTATGAGATCATAGTGATGTCATGGGGGAGTGTAATATCACATTATTCGACTTCAAATATATGCAGGAGTTGTTGTTAGATGAGGTGGAGTCAATGTTCCTGTAAACAGAGGAGAGAGAGAAATCCTCCCACTCTAGGCACTGGCTTCGAGCAGATGGTATAGAAGAAGGATTGGGAGCTCCAATGACTGTCAAATCAAACTCTGGTTCAGCCAGTGTGTAGATGGGAGACTTTATTTCTGTTTTTATTCAATGGGCTGGTTCGCTCTGATGGTTGATCACTCTCTAACAAGTTGTGTATGGTATTCAGTAGAGGATAATATTGTGGTATGGACTAGCTATAGTCAATGATATATTGTGGGATGCTTGTGAAAGGCTTATACATGTTGTATTGAACTGTTTACTGCTATTTGGGTGTACCTATTTGTGTCCTCCTGGTCAAAATGCGGATTCTAAAGAGGGTTCTAGACTTGTTTAAGCTTGATTCAGTGTGTCAATAGGGGGTTTCAGGCTAGAAGAACTTGCCTGGAATTGAGGCTGGAATCAGAGTTGGAATCTGCAGGAATCAAGTTCTGATTCCCGCTGCAGTTCCAGCTCTGAGGCTCGAATTGACCTGGAATTGTGATTCCAGCATTAAGAACATCATCTAGAATATTTTCCGTCTAAAAATAGCCTCCCGGGCACACACCACAGGCAAGCAGGCCTGTTTTCACCTTGGGTTCCAAGGCAGATTCTGTCCTCAATTCCATACCAATTCCAGGTAAATTCTTCTAGCCTGAAACCCCCTAATGTGTTTCTTTCTTCTTCTGACTTGACTTTGTTATTACTCACCTTTCCTTGGATGTCCAGCAACTCTAACCTTAGGTCCTGCAACTATCCTTGGCTTAGTATTTTGCATAGAGGGCTTCCAGTGACTTAGTCTTTAACAACCTTGTATATGACTTAGCTCCAGATGGCTTTAGATCAGTACTCTCTTCAGATGCAAGCAGATTTTTGTAGACAGTAGTATATTCCAGTAGTGAGGAGATGGGGGGATACAGGAAAATCTACCAGCTTTTATACCTTTCTGAAGGTGGCTGTGTTTAAAGAAAATGACTCACTCCTAGGTGAGTCATATGTGAGAACAATAGGGTTGTCAAGGAGGGTGAGTCATTCATAAGGTGGTTGCAAGGAAGGTGAGTCATTCATAAACAGAACAAAAGGGTTGCCAAGAAGGTGTTATCTTTCATAAAGTGGTTGCAAGGAAGGTGAGTCATTCATAAACAGAACAAAAGGGTTGCTAAGAAGGTGTTATCTTTCATAAAGTGGTTGCAAGGAAGGTGAGTCATTCATAAACAGAACAAAAGGGTAGTCAAGGAGGTGTTATCGTTCTTATCTGTGAAGTTCTAGAAGCTATTTGTGGCAATGGGAGATGAAATCAAAGGATATTTCCGAGTTCTTGGAGATTAATTTGTTTGTAGTCCAGTGGTTAAGATGTTTTTGTTGCTGGTTGATAATGGGGACAAGTGCATGGGATGGGATTTGATGCAGAAACAACAGTTTGCATCCATAATAGATGTGCTTGGTATAATTCAATGGGGATTTTTAACAGCTTTCTGGGCGCAGTGGTTCTGAGCAGATCAGATGCGAACCGGCAGAGAAATTTGTAAAATACTGATGGGTGTTGATTCTGATAATAATATTGTTCTATAGAGCTCAGTTTTGATCTGTTCTTCGCGTGCTCAGTACCGTTGGATGTGGATTTTTTATATCTTTCTATGCGAGGTTATTCTGAGAGGATTGGATGTGAACTGATGGAGGAATTCATTTTTTACTGGAAATTCCGGATTTTGACAGTAATATTGGTCTGGAGAGTGCATTTTTGGTCCATTTGACTTGTGTTTGGTACCATTCGAAAGGTGTGAATCGTGGCTTTCCAAGAGTTATATGGGTGTACCTCTCCAATCAAAACTGATGGAGTAATTGAATGAACTCTGTTTTCATGCATAGCCGTAATTAATTTCATAATAGGTCACATGATCATTCCAATGGCTGGGATCAATGGATATTCGCATTTTCTGATACTGGATGTTTTTATCTTCCACAATGGGCCACACACAAGGCTAAGCACTGGCTTCACCTCATACGTGGGAGAAGCAGAGGGAGAGGGGAAAGGAATAGGGGAGGTGTGGTAGTAGCTGGCTAAGGGGGCCAGACTACTATCTAAGGAGGCAAGGGAATAGTCAGCTAGTAGGTCAGAGAAGAGACTCACTTAGTAGAGTTGCGCTTGTACACAACTCTCCCTTATCCTTTGCAACACCATGCTCTATGGCGATGGTTCGGGTAGCTTAGTCAGGTGGGTTGTAATGCGACTCAGTTGCGTGGCTGCGTAGTTTCACGGGTCTCGTGAGAGCAAAGAAGTCCAGGCAGAAAAGTAGATTTGATTCTGCCACATTAGTGACTTAGAATCATCATGGCCATGCTATTATGTAATAGTACAGACAAAGGGATGGACATAGGGGATGACAGCTATGTACATACAAACCTTGAGCACTATATTACAGAGCCCCCCAGCGTGGACACTACAATTCTTGTTCCAGGAGGCCAAGGTCTTTGATACCTAGGTCATCTAACATAATCTCATACCTTTCAAACCACCCATTCCATCTGAATTGTTCACTGGCATACGTGCTGTGGGCCCCAATAGAGGTGGGGTCGACTTCCGGGATGGTGTGGGCTAGCCATACGAGGACATCATGGTGGGGACCTAGGAATGGGATTTGCACATTGAATTTGATGGGATCTTCATATGATAGGTGTCTTTTGGGTACCCCTAATACCTCATTCGTGGCCTTAATGGTCTGGGCAGTGAATGGGTGTTCGATAGGTTTGAGATGATTCACCCTCTGCTTAAGATATCAGATTGTGATCAGGGGTGAGATCAAGTATTGCAACATGAGGCTTTGGGAGGTTCCGAAAATCTGAGGGGGGCTTTGGGGGTAGAGCACCCGCATGAGGTCAGCCAATTTGAACATCGTGCTGGGGGGGCGAGCTGGGCTACCACTTACAAGAACCATTTCTGGGATAGGACATTCATTCTTATGCCCTGTGTGGCATATCTTGACAGTCTCCAAAATCTGGTTTTGGACTTCCCCACTCCACATATGATATTTTCCTTCCTCGTATGGCCGGGCGCATGCTGAGGGCTCTGAAGGGTAGAACTTCACTGCCCCCTTTTGGCTCTCTAGGGCTCTGTGGGCATGGTCCCGATGTGTAAAGACCAGGATGAGCCGGGGTTCTTCATAGAGCCATTCTTTGACCCCAGAACTGTAGTATTTGACTAGTTCCTCCTCCAATTTCACTGGGTAATTCAAGTACACAAATGGGGATAATTCCACTGGGAACCTCTCCATTCGCACCTTGGTTTCTCCCCAGATTTCATCAGGGTCGGTAGTAGGTGGCATGTTCCCTGATTCCTTGGTGGGGGACTCATTGGACAGGAGAGCGGCCCCTTCTGGCAGGGTGAAATCATTATCCTCTTGAGATTCAAAGTCCTCATATGGTTCAAGTTCTTCCTCAGGATAGGAGGGAGCATCCTGTCACTGGCATACTCATCTCTCCTCTGGCAATTCCACACAGGACCTTCTTGCTGCACCTCAAGTGGAGGGGTAACAGGGGTCTATATCATCAAGGTGCTCCAGCAGGGCAGGGGGAACACTGTGAGTGTGGGTGGAGGGGTCAATTAGGCGTGCTGCCAACTCAGTTTGTAAGGTGGGTTCGGGGAAAGGTTCGGGCTTGCACCATTCATGTCCTTTGTGTTCCATCCATTCATGACACATCAGATAATTCTGATGGAGGAAGGCCAGGGGGGGAGGAGAGAATTCGTGATTGGCCCACTTGGTCAGAGGCAACGTCACCTCCCCCAGGCATTCCTGCAGCTCCTTCAGTACTGGCAGATAGTTGCCTTCCTGGATTTGCAACAGCCATCAGAGCAGCCCTCCAGGTAGACTTCACTGGGCAGGCCCTTGGCTTTGCAGTATAGAAGAAGGGTTGGGAGCTCCGATGACTGTCAAATCAAAATCTGGTTCAGCCAGTGTGTAGATGGGAGACTGTATTTCTGTTGTTATTCGTTGGGCTGGTTCGCTTCAATGGTTGATCACACTCTGCAAGACATGTATGGTGTTCAGTGGAGAATAGGAAGGGATATGGACTAGCTGTAGTCAATGATATATCATTTGGGATGCTTGTAGAAAGGCTTATACGTTGTGTGGGATGCTTATAGAAAGGCTTATACATTGTAGGTGATGCTTATAGAAAGGTTATATGTTGTTTGTGTTGTGTTGGTCTGTTTACTGATATTTGTGTATTCTTGTTTACATTCTCCTGGTCAAAATGCGGATATCTGTGGTTTATAGACTGGTCAGTGCTTGGTTAGTCTTGTTAGTATGTTTCTTTCTTCTTTCTTCAAAACCTGATACGTATTTCATTATGCTTACTTTTCCTTGGATGTCCAGCAACTCTAACCTTAGGTCCTGCAACTATCCTTGGCTTTAGTGATTCATGTAGAGGGCTACCAGAGGCTTTGTCTCAACAACCTTGAAGATGACTTAGCTCCAGATGGCTTATAGATAGACTGTTCTTTAGAGGCAAGCAGAAAAGTTGACAGTGGTTGACAGTAATGATTTCCAGAGAGGAGATGATTGTGTAGGGGTACAGGAAATCTACCAGCTTTTATACCTTTCTGAAGGTGGCTGTGTTTAAGAAATATGACTCCCCCATGGGTGAGTCATATGTGAGTCATAGGTGAGAACAAAGAAAAATAACAAGATGATGTAATAATGCGGTCATAGCTGAGTCATGCATAAGGAGAACAAAAGAAATCATGAGGAGTGATGTCATAGTGATGTCATTCATAAAGAGAACAAAAAGAATCATGAGGGGGGGTGATGTCACCAATTTGCTGAGCATGTGGAATGCTTGGAAGCATGTGGTCACTGACCATGTGGAGCATTCTGGAGGCAAAATGAAAGGATATCTCCGGGTTTTGGAGATTAATTTGAGCATAGTCCAGTGGTTAAGGTGTTTTGTTGTTGGTTGATAATGGGGACAAGTGCATGGGATGGGATTCGATGCAGAAACAGCAGTTTGCATCCGTAATAGACGTTCTTGGTATCATTAGATGCGTATTTTTAACAGCTTTCTGGCGCAGTGGTTCCGAGAAAATCCGGTGTAAACTGACAGAGAAATTCGTTTTTTACTGATGGGTGTTGATTCTGATAGTAATATCGTTCTGTAGAGCTCAGTTTTGATCTGTTCTCGCGTGCTCAGTACCGTCGGATGCGGATTTTTTATATCTTTCTAAGGCGCGGTTGTTCCGAAAGGATGAATGCGAACTGACGGAGAAAGTCGTTTTTTACTGGAAATCCGGATTTTGGTAGTAAAATTGGCCTGGAGAGTGCAGTTTTGGTCCGTTCGACTTGTGTTTGGTACCGTTCGAAAGGTGTGAATCGTAGCTTTCTAAGCGTTATATGGCGTACCTCTCCGATCAAAACTGACAGAGTTATAGAACGAATTCAATTTCCACGCATAGCCGTAATTAATTTTGTAATTGGTCATGTGATGTCCAAAGGCTGGGAGTGGTGTGATTTCGCGTTTTCTGATACTGGATGTTTTTATCTTCCACAGCGGAAGTAGGCTGGATGATGCTGGTAGTAAGGCCAGTGTGCCTTGTTTCCTGCAGGTGGTTTTTCTTCATCACCCATGCATATTTGGTGGGCTCACCAAACATTGAGGAGAACTGCTCTCAGACATTCTGCTTGAATTCTCCTGGATGACCTTGCAGGGGTATGAGTCCATCATTCTCCAGGAGGGGTGTTTTTCACGGATCTCCATTCAGCTGAAATCCACAAGGGTGAGTTCTGAGTCATCCCCCTGGGAAGAAGCTCAAGGGAGGGTTCTTGTTCTCAATTTCCATTGCACCTGCTGATGTAGCCTTTTTGCATTGAAACAGTAAGTTACCATGAGAGCTTTGCAAAGATTACGTAAGTTACCATTACCACGTTTTTGATGCATCAGGTTGGCTGTTGCATCAGCTGTGTAACCCCGGGCATTTTAATATCAGCAATGGCTCAGTTGGGTTCTTAATGGATTTGCATCCAATCATTTCCTATTTAGGATAATTTCCATACAGTGTATTACAAATCCTTGAAACAAAATACATCCGTGAAACACTGCCCATATCTTCCTCAAAAATGCTTAGAATCTCTTGAGTCTTTAACAAGATTTCTCGAGTTTCATGCAATGAACATGCTCAAGCATAGTAAAATGTAGCTGGAAAGCTGGGGGAGCTAGGAAACTGTGATTAAGCCCAAAATATGCACTTTTCAGGTAGATCATGTGATGATTTAGCTTGTGGACCAAGCCCTACTTCTTATATGGATGATTTTTCAAGCTGTATAGCTACATATGAATCAATAATACAGTTTTGCCATAGAAAACCAATCATGAGAGCAACTTGGTGTCACAATACGGATGCATTTTTGGATACCACAAAATCAAATGGTGTTGAATTACAAAATCAATTCATCCTTCAAATTTTGCTATCCTAACGGCTTTCACACTCTGCCTACTCATTATGGTTCAGGCAAAGGGAGACAGAGAGCGTGCCCATGTTAAATCCGAAAAAAAAGCAGCCCTCTATCAGTCTGCACTCCACGACTACCAGAGATCCCACAACCATCTATCTACAAGTCAAGTTGGAACACATCCGTTGAGTCTCCGTGCCATTCTCAGCAAACCTCAGTATGCAGAGTTGAATATCAGTACCCTCTCTCGGCACATTAATGGGAAATGGGACATACAGGAATTCAATGCATCCAAGTGCCGCTTCACTGAGGCTGAGGCAGAGGTTCTTATTGATCATGCACTCCATGAGGCCGAACGAGGATTTCCCTTCACACACCAGTCACTTTACGAGAAAGGAGAGGAGATCCTCAAAGCCAAAGGCACAGCCCAAGGCACACCTTTCAAACCACTTGGTAAACAGTGGTCACATAACTTTCTAAACAGATATTGCCACCGTATCTCAACCTATTGGGGCACATCACTTCATCAGAGCCGAGGACGTGCTGTAAATGCACATACCAAAAAGGGGTGGTGCATGCTTTTGAAACAAGCCCTCGATGGAGAATTCAGTGGAGGAGTACCTATTGACCCAAAGAATACAGGTGGGTTTGATGAAACTGGCTTTATTCCATCATTGGGGACATCTGTTTGTGTTATTGGGCGCACTGGCCAGAAGAACCAGTACGAGATTGTGACTGGGAATCGTGAAACAATCACTGTAATGTGCACTATCATGGCAGATGGCACACACCTCACACCAACAGTCATATTCAAAGGGGCTCTACTTCAGACACGATGGAATTCATCCGATCCTAATCACAATATAACGGGGGCAAAGTATGTTATGTTTGTTTTATTTTAACGATTGGATCCTAATCAGAGCCAAGCATCGCTATGTCAGAGAAAGGATGGACAGATGGGGATTTGGGACTTGCCTGGCTTGAGGATTTTGACAAACAAACAAACGAAAAAGCAAATGGACACCCATGGCTTCTCCTTGTTGATGGGCATGCATTGCACCTCACCCTTGACTTCATCAAATATTCGCATGCTCACAATATTGTCACACTGTGCTACCCACCGCATGCTACCCATGTTTTTCAAGGCCTCGATGTTGCAGTCTTCGGAGTGCTGAAAACATTCTGGACAGAGGAGTGTCACAGGTGGGAGAAAGAGACTGGGGGCATTGTCAATAAAGATTCATTCTTGTTAATCTTTGGGAGAGCATACCAGCATGCATTTACCAAGTCCACAATTCTTTCGGCATTCTGGAAGACAGGTGTCATCCCATTCGATCCAAGTGTCATCATGGAATCAGCATTGGCCCCATCCGCAACAACCTCTCTTGCGGGCAAGCTTCCTTTCACACAACCAAGTCCAGTTCGTGCGATTATGTCCGCATGGGCTACCTTATCACCAATCAAACCGCATAACCCCCTTACAGTGGATCAAGATATCATTCATACACGACAGGATGAACAGCCAGCATTATTGGCATTTAACGCACCTGCTGGCACTCAAGAGAGTGACCGTTCACCTACCGAATATCCTCCATCACTGCCTTGTGAGGATGCCCCTCATGTCCGTACTTCGGAGAGGCTGAAGCTTCGGGCCTCAATCATGCGTGATACACTAACAGAATCTTCATCAAGTGCTCATCTCATATCAGCATCCCCTGCTCAGTCCGAAATGGCTGGAATACCCACCATTGCCATAAAACCTCCCACCTCCCTCCAAGACCCTGACTGGAACCTCCTGGTCTCTCAGGAGGGTGAAGACCAATATACAAAAAGCGAACTTCATTGTCTCGTGACAATGCTACACACCGAGCTAGATCTCTCCAAAATCCACCTCACACAATGCCAAGCCACACAGGAATCCTACGAAACTCAGCTCATGCTCCAGAACCTATACTGTAAGAAGATCTCGCACCAGCTTCAGCACAAAGAGGAGAAAGCAAAACCAAAAGACAACATATCGATGAAACTCACATCGGAAACAGGTCTCCTTGTATCATGCCAACAAACTGAGGATCTTCTTGCACACGCCCATGAAAATTGTCGGAAGCTCGCAGAAGAGAAGCAGGCTTGAAAGGAGAAGGCTCTTGCCTCAAGGGTGGCTGCTGCAGCACAAAAGGCAGCAGTTACCGAAAGGAAGCAAATGAGGGAGGAGCAGTTAGCAAAATGGAATGGAGCAACTCAGTCAGCCACAAATGTAGGTCTAGTTAGATATTATGAGCCTTGCATTTATATAGTCTAACTAGAGGTTTTGATGCTGGGGCCCCTGGGGCCGGCTAACCTGATTTCTGTGATTCAAGCAGGGGCCCCCAGGGGCCCCTGTGTGGGACTTAGACTGGCCACAGAACTTCAATATATTGGGTTAGGCATTGGTCAGTCACCTAAGCTCAGACTTGCACAGTGGGCCATACGGGCTTATCGGGGATGATCACAATTATTTATTATTATATTATACCCCCTCTGGGGTGATGTTTCGTCTATAATTATTATTTATTATCATTACACCACCTGGTCATGGGTGGTAGGTTCCATTCCTATTTACTTCTTTATTTATTTATTTATTTAAAAATTCAATTTAAAAAAAAACATACCACACCCCTCAGCGGGTGTGGTACCGGCCAATTCTCCCTTGGGGGGTTGGGCGGGGGTTCGACCGGCTCATCGGTGGCCATTTGGGGGGCTCAGCGGTCCACCATTGCACAGATTGTTTCGACTGGCCACGCGTGTCCGTCGGGGGTGGGTTGTCGTTTCGGAGCTTTGGATTTGATCCTAGAATAATAGCGGACATTAGTAAAAAAAATTCGAAGTGACACAAAAGGAGCAGCTTGCGCTGCTCCTTTTGCATCACTGTACGTATAGAAAATTTTAAAAAAATACCTTATGGTACCATACACCCGCCCACCGAGGCGGGTGTGGTACTTGTTTTGGCCCCCTGTCGCGTAGTTTGCATATGGGGGCAGGTGGTGTGTTTCATGGGTTTCGGTTCGGATCCTAGAATACATTAGTAAAAAATTCAAAAGCAATGCAAAAGGAGCAGCTTGTGCTGCTCCTTTTGCGTCACTGTATGCATAGAAATAAAATAAAATTTAAAAAAAAAACCATGGTACCACCCACCCGCCGAAGCGGGTGGGGGTACTCGTTCGTACCGCTTCCACTCTCGGTTTTTTGTATGGAGCTCACGTGGGTTTGGGGGTTTTTGGGGGAGCAAGATCCAGAATAAAAAAAGTTAGGTTAGTAAATAGTTAAAGGCGACGCAAAAAGAGCAGCCTTCGCTGCTCTTTTTGCGCTGCTGTATCTACGGGGGAAAGGAACTCATCTTAGGTGACCACACACCCGCTGCAGCGGGTATGTGGTCTGGCTCGTTTCAGTATCATGCGTTGGCACAGGGCGTCGTTTGCCGTCGTGCATTCGTAGGGGGTATGGTGGGCCTTTGGTTGCTCCTTTGCATGGGTCCTATTTGCACAGTCGCGAGGTGGCATTTGGGGCTTCCGCGTTGCGTTCGTCATTGCGGGTTTGTGTTTGTGGCTGCGTGGTTTCACAGGTTTAGGTAGGACATCTTAGGCTAGAATAAAAATAAAGTGTCAGTTGAAGAGTAACAACCATGCAAAAAGAGCAGCAACTGCTGCCCTTTTTGCGCATTTGTAGCTATTAAAAGAAGACTTACCAAATATGCCACACACCCGCCGCAGCGGGTGTGTGGCACTCTACGTTCCTGCTGTTCTTCTCCTTGGTTTTGTGATTACCACACACCCGCTTCGGCGGGTGTGTGGTTCCGTCTGCGCTTTGTGGTCTCGTGTCGCGGGTTTCGTCTGGTTAGCTGATCGTGGGGGGGTTTCGTTTGGTTGGGGTTTTGGCGGGGGGCTTCGTTATGGGTTCCGATAACAACCTAAAATAAATAAATAATACATTAGTGAAAAAGAAAAAAAAAAAAAGAAAAAAGCCATGCAAGAGGAGCAGCGTACGCTGCTCCTTTTGCGCGGTTGTACATGTGCTTACTTGACATGACCACACGCCCGCCGAAGCGGGTGTGTGGTTCTGTCTGTGTTTTCTGTGGTCTCGCGTCGTGGGTTTCCGGTCCCGGGTTTCGTCTGGTGGGCCGCGGGTTTTGTTTGGTTGGGGTTTTGGTGGGTTACGTTCGTAGCTTTCATTTGGTGGGGGGCTTCATTGTGTGTTCAAATGACAATATGGAATAAAAAATAATAGTTAGTGAAAAAGAAAAAAAAGAAAAGCCACGCAAAAGGAGCAGCATACGCTGCTCCTTTTGCGTGGTTGTACAGATGCTTACCTTAAATTTACCACACACCCGCCGAAGCGGATGTGTGGTTCCATCGGGGTTTTGTCTGGCCAGCCGTCGTTGGCGGGTCGCATCATCATTTCTGGGTGGTTCGTTCGGCGGATCGTCATTTTGCTGCTTCTGGTCGATAACCTAGAATAATAAATAATGTATTAGTTAAGAACTAAAATCGGCGCAAAAGAGCGGCATCTGCTGCTCTTTCACGCCGTTGTGGGTGTATAAGCGTACTTACCTTATATAGAACCACACACCTGCCGCAGCGGGTGTGTGGTTCGCGTTGCCACCTCTCGTGCTTTCGTTTGGCGTTGTTTCCTTTCATTTCGTGTGGTTTCGTTTGGCGTGTTGCCGTGGGGGGCCTGGCCGGTTGGATTTTGTCGTTTGGCACCTGGGACCAGGCCAGGACCTAGAATAATAACTAAGTTAGTAAAGAAATTCGATGCAGGCGCAAAAAGAGCAGCTTTCGCTGCTCTTTTTGCGCCACCAGTATCATTGGGGGAAGGGAACTCACCTTAAATAGTACCACACACCCGCCGCAGCGGGTGTGTGGTCGTGTGCTCACCTGTCTGGGCTGTTGCTGGGTGTGGCTGCGTAGTTGCGCAATTCAACGCCTGCAAGTGCCGATACTCAAGAAGCACCCAAGCGCTGGCGCTACACGCACAATACACATTAATAGCAAGCATGTAAATGTGTAATAAATACTATATAATAAATATTTGTCCAAAAAAAAGGAAGAAGACGATAATAGTAAGGCAGAGTTCAATAAGACATGATATGGCTAATTGGATTGGACCA
This sequence comes from Hydnum rufescens UP504, assembly GCA_014904985.1. NCBI lineage: Eukaryota > Fungi > Basidiomycota > Agaricomycetes > Cantharellales > Hydnaceae > Hydnum > Hydnum rufescens. The sequence continues at coordinate 160,344 of MU129028.1, read as the reverse complement.
CTTCTACGCATCAGAATAGGCCCAAATTTAAATATAGTAATGGTATGTATACACCCTACATGGGCGGCTAATTATATTGGATTGTGCCACAGTATCATTGGGGGAAGGGAACTCACCTTAAATAGTACCACACCCACCGCACGGAGGTGTGTGGTCGTGTGCTCACCTGTCTGGGCTGTTGCTGGGTGTGGCTGCGTAGTTGCCACAATTCAACGCCGGCAAGCCCACTGGCGCTACAGCACAATACACATTAATAGCAAGCATGTAAATGTGTAATAAATACTATATAATAAATATTTGTCCAAAAAAAGGAAGAAGACGATAATAGTAAGGCAGAGTTCAATAAGACATGATATGGCTAATTGGATTGGACCACTTCTACGCATCAGAATAGGCCCAAATTTAAATATAGTAATGGTATGTATACACCCTACATGGGCGGCTAATTATATTGGATGGTTCTCGCATTTTTCAAGTTTTCACGCCTTCAATTCCCTAAATTAGGGAATTGAAGGCATGAAAACTTGAAAATGTGAGACCGGCTAACCTGATTTCTGTGATTCAAGCAGGGCCCCCAGGGGCCCCTGTGTGGGACTTAGACTGGCCACAGAACTTCAATATATTGGGTTAGGCATTGTGCAGTCACCTAAGCTCAGACTTGCCCAGTGGACCATATGGGCTTATCGGGGATGATCCAATTATTTATTATTTATATTATACCCCCTCTGGGGTGATGTTTTGTCTATAATTATTATTTATTATCATTACACCACCCAGTCATGGGTGGTAGGTTCCATTCCTATTTACTTCTTTATTTATTTATTTATTTATTTAAAAATTCAATTTAAACAAAAAACATACCACACCCCCCTTAGCGGGTGTGGTACCAGCCAATTCTCCCTTGGGGGTTGGGCGGGGGTTCAACTGGCTCATCAGTGGCCATTTGGGGGGCTCGGCAGTCCACCATTGCACAGATTGTTTTGACTGGCCACGTGTGTCCATTGGGGTGGGTTGTCGTTTTGGAGCTTTGGATTTGATCCTAGAATAATAGCGGACATTAGTAAAAAAATTTGAAGTGACACAAAAGGAGCAGCTTGGGCTGCTCCTTTTGCGTCACTGTACATATAGAAAATTTTTTAAAAATACCTTATGGTACCATACACCCACCCGCCGAGGCAGGTGTGGTACTCGTTTTGGCCCCCTGTCGTGTAGTTTGCATATGGGGGTGGGTGGTGTGTTTCATGGGTTTTGGTTCGGATCCTAGAATACATTAGTAAAAAATTCAAAAGCAATGCAAAAGGAGCAGCTTGTGCTGCTCCTTTTGTGTCACTGTATGCATAGATATAAAATAAAATTTAAAAAAAAAACCATGGTACCACCCACTTGCTGAAGCAGGTGGGGGTACTCATTCATACTGCTTCCACTCTCGGTTTTTGTATGGAGCTCACGTGGGTTCGGGGGTTTTGGGGGAGCAAGATCCAGAATAAAAAAAGTTAGGTTAGTAAATAGTTAAAGGCAATGCAAAAAGAGCAGCCTTCACTGCTCTTTTTGCGCTGCTGTATCTACGGGGGAAAGGAACTCATCTTAGGTGACCACACACCCACTGCAGCGGGTATGTGGTCTGGCTCGTTTCGGTATCATGTGTGGGCACAGGCATCGTTTGCCGTCATGCATTCGTAGGGGTATGGTGGGCCTTTGGTTGCTCCTTTGCATGGGTCCTATTTGCACGGTCGCAAGGTGGCATTTGGGGCTTCCACATTGCATTCATCATTGTGGGTTTGCATTTGTGGCTGCATGGTTTCGCGGGTTTAGGTAGGACATCTTAGGCTAGAATAAAAATAAAGTGTCAGTTGAAGAGTAACAACCACACAAAAAGAGCAGCAACTGCTGCCCTTTTTGCGCATTTGTAGCTATTAAAAGAAGACTTACCAAATATGCCACACACCTGCCACAGCGGGTATGTGGCACTCTATGTTCCTGCTGTTCTTCTCTGTGGTTTTGTGATTACCACACACCTGCTTCGGTGGGTGTGTGGTTCTGTCTGTGCTTTGTGGTCTCGCATCGTGGGTTTCTGGTCGCGGGTTTCATCTGGTTAGCTGATCATGGGCAGGTTTCGTTTGGTTGGGGTTTTGGCGGGGGCTTTGTTGTGGGTTCCGATAACAACCTAAAATAAATAAATAATACATTAGTGAAAAAGAAAAAAGCCATGCAAGAGGAGCAGCATACACTGCTCCTTTTGCGCAGTTGTACATATGCTTACTTGACATGACCACACACCCACTGAAGCGGGTGTGTGGTTCTGTCTGCGTTTTCTGTGGTCTCACATCATGGGTTTCCAGTCCTGGTTTCGTCTGGTGGGCTGCGGGTTTTGTTTGGTTGGGGTTTTGGCAGGTTACATTCATAGCTTTCATTTGGTGGGGGGCTTCGTTGTGTGTTCAAATGACAATATGGAATAAAAAATAATAGTTAGTGAAAAAGAAAAAAAAGAAAAGCCACGCAAAAGGAGCAGCATATGCTGCTCCTTTTGCATGGTTGTACAGATGCTTACCTTAAATTTACCACACACCTGCCAAAGCGGATGTGTGGTTCCATCAGGGTTTTGTCTGGCCAGCCGTTGTTGGTGGGTTGCATCATCATTTCTGGGGTGGTTTGTTCGGCAGATCATCATTTTGCTGCTTCTGGTCAATAACCTAGAATAATAAATAATGTATTAGTTAAGAACTAAAATCGGCGCAAAAGAGTGGCATCTGCTGCTCTTTCATGCCATTGTGGGTGTATAAGCATACTTGCCTTATATAGAACCACACACCCACCACAGTGGGTGTGTGGTTCGTGTTGCCACCTCTCGTGCTTTCATTTGGCATTGTTTCCTTTCGTTTCATGTGGTTTTGTTTGGCATGTTGCTGTGGGGGGCCTGGCCAGTTGGATTTCATCATTTGGCACCTGGGACCAGGCCAGGACCTAGAATAATAACTAAGTTAGTAAAGAAATTCGATGCAGTGCAAAAAGAGCAGCTTTCGCTGCTCTTTTTGTGCCACAGTATCATTGGGGGAAGGGAACTCGCCTTAAATAGTACCACACACCCACCACAGCAGGTGTGTGGTCATGTGCTCACCTGTCTGGGCTGTTGCTGGGTGTGGCTGTGTAGTTGCACAATTCAACACCGGCAAGCACTGGCGCTACATGCACAATACACATTAATAGCAAGCATGTAAATGTGTAATAAATACTATATAATAAATATTTGTCCAAAAAAAAGGAAGAAGATGATAATAGTAAGGCAGAGTTCAATAAGACATGGTATGGCTAATTGGATTGGACCACTTCTATGCATCAGAATAGGCCCAAATTTAAATATAGTAATGGTATGTATACACCCTACATGGGCAGCTAATTATATTGGATGGTTCTCGCATTTTTCAAGTTTTCACGCCTTCAATTCCCTAAATAGGGAATTGAAGGCATGAAAACTTGAAAAATGTGAGAACCGTCCAATATAATTAGCCGCCCATGTAGGGTGTATACATACCATTACTATATTTAAATTTGGGCCTATTCTGATGTGTAGAAGTGGTCCAATCCAATTAGCCATATCATGTCTTATTGAACTCTGCCTTACTATTATCATCTTCTTCCTTTTTTTTTGGACAAATATTTATTATATAGTATTTATTACACATTTACATGCTTGCTATTAATGTGTATTGTGCATGTAGCGCCAGCGCTTGGGTGCTTCTTGAGTATCAGCACTTGCCAGCATTGAATCTACATCTTACTTCCCATCTCCAAACCACAATAAACAACTGCCTGAAAAGGCAAGCACCCGACCACACACCTGCCGTTGCGGGTGTGTGGTCACAAGGTGAGTATTTTTTAGTAGATACAATGGCACAAAAAGAGCAGCGAAAGCTGCTCTTTTTGGGCTGCTTTGGAATGTTTTTTACTGACGCGCCTTTTTGTAGATTGGGCCCATCCAACGCACCATGATAACCCACAAAATGACAAGAGCCCAAACAGCAGTGCAGCACATGGCAACACGACACATGGCAACATGATGCATGGCAATGCGACGCATGGCAATGTGACGTGACAAAGCAATACATGACAACATGCCAACAATGCAACATGGCAATGTGCCAACAATGTGACACAGCAATGTGGCGCACGGCAAAGTGATACATGGCAACATGCCAACAACATGACCCAGCCACATGCCAATGACATGACATGGCCCCACACCAACGACGTGACATATGGCACCATGCCAAATGAGGCCCCGGACCCACACACCTGCCATGGCGGGTGTGTGGTTCTATGTAAGGTAAGTCCCCGCCCCCCTCAGTAGCAACAGCCACACAAAAAGAGCAGCGAAAGCTGCTCTTTTTGCATGGTTTTTAATTCTTAACTAATTTAAAGTCTTATCTTGTAGGTCTCGACGTCCCAAACATACTGGGGCAGAACCCCTGTAACCCCCCTTATCGCTGCCCAAACAACAGGTGCCCATATGAACTGCCATACATACGAGCCACAGTACACAGCCCCAGTACCCCACACCACTGCAGCAGGTGTGGGGTACTGCAAGGTATGTTTTATTATATTTAGTAGACACAATGGTGCAAAAAGAGCAGCGAAAGCTGCTCTTTTTGCGCTGTTTTGAATTTTGTTACTAACATGTTGTTATTATTCTAGATTGAGACCTCCAAGGCACACAACGCGACACACAGCAACGCACCAAACCAGGACACGACCCCTGGCAACATGACGCATGGCAACGCACCAAATGAAGATGTGCCACACTGCAACGCGACATATGGCAACACACAAAACAAGGGTGCGACCATGCCAAAGGAGGGCCCGAGGAACCACACACCCACCATGGCAGGTGTGTGGTACTATATAAGTGAGTTCCCACCCCCCAGTAGCTACACCCACGCAAAAAGAGCAGCGAAAGCTGCTCTTTTTGTGCTGGTTTGAATATTTGTACTAATATATCTTTTATTACTCTAGATTGTGGCCACAATGAAAACCCACAAAACCAACAGGGGCCCAAATGGCAACATGCCAAATGGCGACATGACGAACAGTGATGTGACAAATGGTGATGCAACGAACAGTGACACGACGAACGGCAATGCACCAAACAAGAACCAAACACGCCAACGAGTGGCCTATATACGGTGAGTCCCCCCCGGTATGTATTTTCCTTGGCTACATTGTGCAAGAAGAGCAGCCTCTGGCTGCTCTTCTTGAGTGCATGGGTGAGCCCCACTGGGCAAGCCTAGTGTATATAATAATAATAAATAATAAATAATCCTAATGGCTAGGGGCCCCAGGGGCCCCTGGGCTGCTTGACCTGCCCCCTCGACTGAATTGCAGGGGCCCCTGGGGGCCCCCTGGGTCTGATATCTAGTTAGAGTATATAAATGCAACCTTTGAAATATCTAATTAGATACCAATAATTGGCTGACCAGACTGGGGTTGAAATGGGTGGGATGCTCTCAAAACAGTTATGTTATACATTCTTGGCTCAACTTTTGTCTTTGCATAGACACTGCATAATCCATTGTCCTTTCGCAGTGCCAAAATGATGTACAAATGTATTGAGAAGCACATGCCACAAGCACCTGGGTGGAAGAGCACCACTGTTGTCCTAGATGATGCGCTGACAGAGCCCCAAACATTTTTCTATCAAGACCCTGTGGAATTAGCAGACTTTCTTTTTGGCAATCTGACACCCCACAATTCAATGCTTTATGAGCCAATCAGAGTTTTTGAAGCTGATGGCAAAACTCAAGTTTATCATGAAATGGTATCAGGCAAGTTATGGAATGAAGTCCAGGTTAGTCATAAATTCTACATTAATGTGCCAAATCACTGACTGTAAGGTTGCATCAGTGCACACTGCCTAATGGGGTGACAGTAATGGGTGTTGTCCTTGCATCAGATGAGACACACCTGACAAACTTCTCTGGCAACAAATCTATGCATGCTGTGTATATGACACTTGGGAATATATCAAGTAGCACATGACAAAAAACTCAGCAATATGCATGGATGCTACTTGTGAAAATTCCTACATCGAAATTCCCAGGGACAGTCTTTGCAATGAAGATGGAAGCAGAATGTATGCCTGGTATTCTCCAATGTCAGCTTTTCCATCACTGTATGTGGATCGTGTTTGAGTCCATGCAAGTTGGCCACCAAACAATCCATGCCACAATTGACCCTGAAGGCAATATTCATCAATGTCTTGCGGTTCTGATGGCATGGATAGCTGACCTCAAAGAACAATACAACATTGTTGGATTGGCCACAAACTCATGTCCACAGTGTCTTGCCAGGTACAAGGACCTTGAACATCCATATGCTTTCCCTCCTCATACTAGTCTGTGGATAACCAATGAAGTGCATCATATCCATGAAGAGTTACCTATCAGTAGCACAACTTGGCAGTTCATATCCAGAGCCAAGGCAGTTGGCCTGTGTGGCATCAAGGAACTTTGTTGGGAGGAACTCGGTGTGGACATTTGTCAAGTCATATGCATGGACAACCTACATGGGCTTCACAAGATGTTCAAGGATCATATGATGGAGTGGCTTACCAAGATGATTGGCCAATTGGAACTCAATTGCAGATTCACTGGACAGCCCCACCACATTGAGGCTCAGAACTTCGATACTGGTATATCACATTATTCACAGTGGTCTGGGAAGGGTCACCATGACCTTTAATGTCACATCCTCCCTGTAATTGCAGGTGCTGATGGAGCTCAAAGTGGTGTCATCAAAGCAATTCAGGTTGTTCTTGACTTCATCTATATCACCCAATTTCCCCTACACTCTGACTCAAGCCTTCAGGAACTACAAGTGGCACTCTCTGTCTTCCATGATAACAAGTGTATATTTATTGTGAATGGTGCCTGTCACCAAGATCATATGAACATACAGAAAGTTCATGCTTTGCACCACTGGGCATCAAATATTGTTGATCTTGGAACTACAGATAACTATTGCACTGAGACTGGCAAAACTCTGCACATACTTATGTGTAAAGCTGCTTACAAAGCCACAAACCACAAATAATATGAGGAGCAGATAATTCACTATTTGGTTCAGCTCAAAAGTCTCAACCTATTCTGAAACTATTTGGTGTGGAGAAATCTTGCAGTGGAAGACTCAGATCTTGCATTAGATGAAGATGAGGCATCTGCTGTCAATGATTACAACATACATCACATCCAACTTGTGAAACACCCACCCAAAATTGCCATTCCCCTGGATGACATTGTTATGACCTATGATATCCCAGATTTCTGTGCATCAATCTCATGCTTTATGGATGGTGATGATGGCTCAATCCAGTGACCTCAGTATGACTACTCTAACACCCATCTGCCTGCTGCATTTGCATACCTTGACATATGGTATTGAGATGGCTACACTCCAATCTGGTACATGCCACAAGACCTGAGCTCCCGCATGCGAGCACAGCACTTGCCAAAAGACAGACCAAGCTCCCACAGTGTGGGCACACCACTTGCTGAAAGACAGACCAAGCTCCCGCAGTGTGGGCACGCCACTTGCCAAATGCCTGCAACTATACAACCCAGAATCTGCCACTGGACTTTCCCTCAGTCTTCTCCCTTATACAGGTGTACACTGAGGTAAAGTCCAGGGCCAACTGTCATATACCCTAGCCAAGTACTTATACTTTATTATGTATAGCCACTGCCTCATTAGGTACTAATACAGTCTTCTCCCTTATATGGGTGTATGCTGAGCCACTGCCTCATTAGGTTATGGGCCCATTATAGAGGAAAAAATAACTCAGCACTATTCTGCATCCAATGACAACTGTAGAACCCAGCAACATTAAGACATGTATCCCATGACTTACAAGTTCAAACTTCCCAATATGGAAGGTCCGCATCAGTGCCAAAATTTGAACACTTGGTGCCTCTGATATCCTCTCTGGCATTGAAACATGCCCTCGCCCCTCCAGTCCATATGTATCAAACACCATCATCTCCGAGGATGCCCATGATCGAGCAGCAGCCACAAGATCAATCTCCATTGCATCTTGGATGAAACATGATGCTGATGCATTCAATATCATCATGGAAAACGTTGATGACAATATGATATCCCAGTTTGGGACAAAGGAACATCTTCTGATATCTGGAAGATCATACTATCTGTGAACCATGACACCCACTCCAGTGTCACAGCATTCTACATCAAGATCAGTATAATTGAATGCAAATACATTGACAGTACTCCAATGGCTGATCACATTGGCTGGATACACACGGAGAACCAATGGCAGCAGGGAATGAAAAAGAGCCTAGATGATGAATTCCTAGCCCTGCTCCTACTTCATTCCCTCCCCAAAATGGAAACCTGGGCAAGGTTCATATCAAACACTGTTGAAGCCACATCAGACACCATTCCCCTCACCATTGCACATGTTGAATCCATGGCCAAAAAAGGAAAAATGGGAAATAAGAGGGGAAAATCAACAATTGAAGTTCGAGATTGATGAATTGGTTGCAGAATCCGAATTTCCAAGTCTTCTTTGTCCTTGATTGTCTCTGATAGTCCGAACGGAGAGTTGGAAGAAACTTGTGGCGTACCTTTATTTCCCTAGCAGTCCCGGATGGAATTTCAACAAAGGTCCGAGTTTACTCAGCGCCAAGCATATAACCAAGCCGCAGCACAGTACATCTGTGGGAAGTCTTCCCAGTGGATCACTGTAATGCAATCGTCTACTGAATCCAATTCCAAAACACTCCTGATGTTTGTGATTTATCAAAATAGGACTCAGGGGAGCCAACGACACTAATCCGATGCAACAGTGCTGCATTGGGTTCATTTCCTCGGGCTCGAATCGGAGCTTTCAATCACAGGTGTGCCTTCTGGCCCAGAATGGGCCTCTCAGGTGATGGCCTCTATAAGGAATAACAAAGAAGATGAGACCGCTAAGCTCACATATGTCTGCTGAATTCATCGACGAGCCGAGTGTACTCGACATGATGAGCCCTGTAGACACAGATACTTTTGAAAACCAGGTGGAGACACGTTCCACTTGGTGGTCAATCTAGTGGAAACTACTTGGGGTGGCGCTGGTCTTTCATCGATGGTGTTGTAAATGTCAATTAGTGGGGAATGCTCCGAGGCGTGCTATCAATTGGTCCAATTAGACTGGGCAAAGGGCGAGATATGGTCAAACCAGCAAGAATACAACCAACAAAAACCCTTGAGTGCATCCCTGTTTGCGAGGTACCCTGATTTGAACCTGGGCTTGAATCAAGGGTTTGATGATGGATTTCCTCTCTAAAATTCTTCCACCCGACCTCCATCTTGGATGTGTGCTTTGCATGCTTTTGCATGCTTCATGCACTTTGAGTGCCTCTGACTTCCCTTGGCTTTTTTAAGACAAAATTTTCCTTCATTTGATATACTACACCTATTTCTTTGGATTTAATTTCTTAATCTCTGAAAGACTCAACTTCTTGTTAATTGCTCTATGTATATAACACTTAATTGACTTGATATCTGCTGCACTACCATGAGAAACCTTGGAGGTTGTGAGTTTGATATCAAATCCCCGAGGGCAGACTTATGGATTGACCTAAGGTCACCCTCCTGAAATTATTTGATATCAAAGGATTCTGATGCCTGCTAGGCTTTTGATTTGCACAGTTTGACGTACCTATTAGGCCCCTCTAAGTGTTGACCGAGGTTTCTTTTGGAGTGCTTTGGGGATAAATGCATATGCAATAGTTCCAAATTCGTGGATCCCAAGAATGTGGGGTCATTTCTTGGACCAGATTTCCATTGGGGTTTTAATCATTTAGAGCAACATGGGGGGATACTTTCCAAGATATTAGCAGTGAGGGCTGCCTCTGCCAGAAGCCATGGACATTCTGCTGGCCTTAAGCATTGGCCTGATTTTTTTCGACAATTGTTCAAATTCCCCTGCTCTGACAATCCATTCTGCTCTGGTGTGTATGGAGTGGAGGTCTGAGAGGTGATCCTTCAGTTCTGAGGTATGTTTGGAAGTTGAGTGAAGTATATTACCTCCATTGTCCACTGTGGATTGTCTTGATTTTCCGCCAGTCTCCCTCTCAACAGATGCTTTGAATTCTAGGAATGATGACAAGACATCGCTTTTTGCTGATAGGAGGTATAGGAATTTTCGGTGAGAGTGATCATCCATGAATGTGATGAAGTATCGTTTGCCACCAATTGATAGTGGGAGTGGGCACAGACATCAGAGTGAATGAGATCAAGGATTTCATTTGCAGTTGTCTTGTTGTTTGGAAGGGGAGTCAGTGTGCCTTTCCAAGGCAAGGGTTCACAGAACTCTGGGTTCCAGTGAGTCTGTGATGTCTCCACCATGCCTGTTAAACTAATCACCAGATGTTGTCAAATCAAGGTGGCCTAGTTGTTGGTAAGGATGTTTATGTCGATTGAGTGGGTTGTGGCAGTGTTGGCAAGGTGTGGTTGTGTATGACAGGGCCCAGGGTCGATAAAGATCACTTGTCCTCCTCGGGAGCTATTCCAACTAGTGTTGCCAGTGGTTTTTGACCTTATGTTGCGTTGTCATTGTCAAATGTGAGCTGTTGGTTATGCTTAGTGAGATCTGCTAACTGAGAGGGGGTGGTGGCCATGGCATTCAGCGTATAGGACATTGCATATTAGCCATAGGTGGTATTCCCATTTATGTCCAGTTTGAGATGGATTGTTCCAATGCCCGTTGCCCATAATAGAGAGGATGCATCACCCAGGTTGATGCTGATTGGCTGTCTAGCTGCCAGAAGGTAGAGGTTTAAACCAGTCACATTGGGGAGATATGTGGCATGAACAGTCCGAATCAATTTAGGATGTCATCGAGGGATTTGTGTGTGGCAAGGTTTGCATTTACTTTGACATTCGATGTAAGGAATGCATGCGGTGAGCCACTGTAGGTGTTGTAGCCTTTGGTTGATTATTGAATGGAACCCCGAATTTTCCACTCCTTTCCCTCGACAGTCCTCAGCCTTGTGTGGACCCTCTTTTGCAGTTAGTGCATAGTGGTTGAGTAGGTTTTGGTTTGGTCTGGGAGGCTGAGGCTTGTCTTGCGGTGACAGCAAGTGTGGACTGCCCATGGATGGGGTCATCTTGTAGGAGTGATTCAGCACAAAGGAAGCCAGGA